>VWZP01005411.1:1002341-1014460 GCA_013396995.1 Dicaeum eximium | reverse complement strand
CGGCCGCTCCATTGGGGGGAGGGAGCTGAGCCGCCGCCGCTCCGGCAGAGCACGGGAGAGCCGCAGCCTCGGCGGCGGCAGCGGCAGCAGCGCCTCCGCCCGCAGTGCGTGTGTGTGCGTGTGTGTGATGAGCGATCGCCGCGTCCCTCCGCCCGCTGCCGGCTGACACCACCGCGCGGGGCGCGCCAGGAGCACCAGCAGCAGGCGAGAGCCGCGGCCGGCGCGCAGTGACCTTGGCCCAGGAGGTAACCGAGCGGGCGGGCTCCGCGCCCCTCCGCGCCCCCGCCCCGCGCCTCCCGCCGCGGAGCCGAGGCCCCGCTCCCGCAGGGCCTCCGGGCGGCGCCGCCGCTGTCCGCGGTGCTGGAGCTGCGGGCGCCTGCCGGGCTGCCCGCGGGAGAGCCGCTCCGGTCCGCCCGGCCTCGCGCCGCCCAGAGCCGCGCAACCCTCGGGCGGTNCTTAGTGCAGCTCCCGTGTGCCCCGGGGGAGGGCGGGGAGGAGACGGGGGTTGGCGGGGAGCCGGTGTTTGGCGGTAAAGTGCGAGGAAAGTAGGTGAAAGCAACCGGAACAGTGTTCTGGCTTGTTTCTTCATTTTCCATCGCCACCTGCTCCCCTGCCCCGGCGTATGTACAAGCACAGATGTGCTGGTGAATTACAGAGAGGTTCAGAGCGTCTGGTTTGCTTTTTGTGCGTTTGAACGCTGTGAAAGTTGCTGCGACCCGAGCTGTGAGCGGAGGGCACTGCCGAGTGCACGTCACGGGCCGAGTCAGTCCTCCCCAAACTGGCCTGGAAGGTGCAGAGCTTCCCTTGGCGAAGCCCGTGCAGGGGAGAAGAAGGCTTTGTGAGGAGGCGTCTGTGTGATGTGCTTAGCGGCGTGTCAGGGAGCTGTTCCGAGGGACAATTCATTAACGTTTAAATTAGATCAACGCGTTACATCCATAATTTCCCGGCAGAAGTGAGTAATGACAGTAAATGGAGAATTAGCAGCTTCGCTCCAATGTAAATATCTGTTGGAGTAAGAGCATACGCTGATTTTGACAACATGTTGGTAGAAAGTCAGGTCCATTAATCATCAGGAAAGCAAGGAGAGACCAGAGGCGATGCCCTATTGAAACCACTTTTACCTTTTACAGTGCAGCACCCAAAAGCGGATCAAATCTGTGGGACATGGCACAAGGAAATAATTATGGGCAGAGCAGCAATGGGGTGGCTGATGAATCCCCAAACATGCTGGTGTACAGAAAGGTAAGCCTTTGTATTTTTCAGAAGCTGAGGAAGGTGAAGTCCTGGACTTTTTTGCCTAGCAAGTGAGGCCATTATTTTTGCTGTTTATTGAATAGAGAAATGCTCGTATCTGTTGTTTGAAATGGTAAAATCTGCAGATGTTGACTTTGCATCTTGTTCAGAAGCAGCTGCTTTTCAATTTGAGATGCTTGATGTATTTGTCACTTTCTGCATTGATACATATGATTTGTGATGGTGATGATGTGCCAGAGACTGGACCATGTTTTGAGGTCAAGTGTTCACTTTAAAAGTTTATTTGTAAAATGATTTCATATGTATTAAAGCTAAATATCAACTGTACAACACAGTATTTCTGTCTCATGCAGAGAAGTTGGAACCACTAAATTATTTCATATGGGGGAAAAACTGATTAAAGATCTCACTTATCTGTGATTGCCACAAGTGAAAAACCCCCCAAAGACATACACTTTAGAATTTTTCTCTGGGAAGACTCCTAGTGTAGTTATTCTTACACCATCAATACACAATTCCCAGGTATTAAACTCTAATAGTGAGGCTTATTTAGCAATTATGCTTTAATTTAAGTGAGACTAAATGCTTGGAGATTTTGAGATGCCTTTATACATTTTTTCAGAAAACCCCCTTAATTGCATTTATGAAAAAAGAATAACAAAATCTAATAATAATGAAGAAAAAATAGTTTTGCTATTGCAAACGGAAACAAGTAATTATGCGACTGCTTGTTTATTCTTGGAACACAGTGCTTCTTAACTTGTTTGTGCCTGTTTTTACCAGGTGGAAAAAATCAATACTTTACTTTGTTAGAGGCACTGATTTTCCCCCTTACAAGTTAACTGTAATAGAAAACATTTGATATATGTATCAGTCTTTGAGGTGAACTGAAGTATAAACAGTAACTGTGGTAAGTGTTCTTTTCCCAGAAATGAAAAAATAGTCTCAAATTGAAGTCTCATGCATGCTTTTTTCTCTTCCTGTTTTCAGATATGTTGCTGATTTCACTTAGTTTGTTGTATCTGCCTATTTTTTTTAAAATAGGCTCCTTTTACACAAGTGAATGAATTTATAAACCTAACTGTGGTTATCCTTCTGTGAATGCACGTCTAGAAAAATACAGGATTACCTTTCCTTTAACACCACAAGTGTGTTTGAAAAGGCAATTGCATACATGAAAATATGCTGCATATATGAAAAGCAATATACCAGATCGTTCATTATAGATTTTTGATCTTTTTAAACAGAATCTTTCTACATTTGCTATTTCAATGCTGGCAAAAAGGTCTTTTCTCAGCTTATTTAATACACAGAGGTACAACACAGAGAAACTGTTTCTCTCTTTCTTTGATGAGTTTGGTAAAATTTGTGACCTATGGTATTTAGTATCACCTCATGCCAAAATTTATTATGGCCTCTGGGCAGCATCACCTCCAAGCAGCATCCAGAGCATCCAGATTGAATGGAACAGCTGAGGCAAGTGATGACAGTCCTGGTGGTGCATGGGAGATGTGAAAATGAGGAGTGGGAAAAGGACACACCACCTCAGGTGTATGCTCAGCAAATCAAGACCTCAAACATCGCTTTTGTTCTCTGCAATACATCTGTAAAGACATGATATGAATTTGTCCTTCAATGCAGCAGTGGTCCTTCCCTTGTTGTCACTAAACAAGTGGTGCCCTGAGTATTAAACTTTGAAAAATACTGACCTTCTACAGCATTACCTGCCCTATTTGGTTTTCTTTTTGCCAATTTATTCTTGGAGCATGCTGAATTAAAGATAATTTCAGATTATGCACACTGTGTTAGACTACAGAGAGAAAACTGAGTAGCCCTTCCTTTGGCAGTACTCAAGGAACAGGCAACAAAATAATAAATAACTTTTCAAGAAGTCGTCTGTCTTTTCTTGAAATAGGATATTGGTGTAAGTAAACATGTTCTAAATTCTGGGTCTGGAACATAAGAGGAGGATAGTCAAGTGGAAATCATGTCACTTTAGAGTATATTATCTCTGAGTATAATCCTTTAATAGGAACAACTAAATCACAGGATTGATTCCTTGTAATACATTTGAAAACACTGTACTTGTCTCTCTGTCTGTCATTGTGTTGGGAATGAAAGCAGTGTATGAACAAAGAACTAGATCTGACAGCTGCGTGAAGGACTCTCTTTTTTGGCCAACTGGAAAAGTATTACCAGGCTTTGAAAAAAAAAAAAAAAGAAACACACTACTGGCTGGGTTCAGTCCAAACTGAATTTCAAGTCTTATATTTTGAATGATGTTGCTGAAATGCACAGAGGTGGAAATGCTTTCTTCTAGTAGTTTATACATTAACACATTTTGTGATATCTGTACCTGCAAAAAATAGATGGGACATCTCTTACTTATGTTAATGAAGAGTCAAAATTTGACTGTGCTGTGAAGGCTGTTATTTTGACTATAAACCACAATTTTATAATGTGGTAATTCTTCTAGTCTGTCCAAGTTCCAGACACAATCTGAACTACTTATGTCCTGAACTGCATGGGAATTACAGGTTTGTATTGCCTAAATCCAGATTCTGTCAGAGGGATTTAATAAAAATTCTATATAGAATGAAGTCCTAGTGTTTTCAGATTTGGTTTTTAAGGCTTAATAGTTTCAAACTCTTGAGGAAAAAAAGTAATTTTCTATTTTTTAAATGTATTTGTTTTTTGATTTGTTGCTTGTTTGAAGAATTGAACAATTGATAATCAAGTTGTAATCTCAAGTAACACAGAGTATAGATAGTCTCTTATTCTCATAGTAGCTTTTATTCCTAGCTGAACAGTTGCTTTCAAGAAATAATTTTTAAAAACTATCAGCATAGGATGATTCAATATTCAATACGTGTTATGTGTATAACTAAGAATTACTTATTTAAATCTGGAAAAGACAGCAGCACAGATAAATAGTTCCCTATATAACTTTTACTCTGCCTTTTAAGATGCTCATGTCAGTGTTTTATGCCTTGGGGAATAATTTTTATTTTAATAGAATGTCAGCTGCATTATTCTTTTGGTCTATCAGCCTAATTATAAAGTAATGCCATGTGACACATCATTGGCACTGACATTCCTAAGAAAAAGTCCTGAATTTTTCTGCTGGTAGCCTGAGGCAAATATGAAAAATGTAAAACCCCTCCTTTCATTTCCACTCTGACAGAGTCCATTCTAGTCAGCAATTATAAGAGATAAGACACTGAAATCCATAGTATTTTAACATCACAAACTGCTCATGCAGAAATCTCATATTTTGGCCACACTAACTTGCTGCTGCAAGCTAGGTCTTGGGGAAGAAACTTGAGATGTAGTAGAAGGCCCATACTGTTAAGTTTTTCTGTTTCAGAGCCTGACTAGCCTTTTTTTTTTTTCCTTTTTCTTTTTTATTTTTAAATCTCTGCACGCAATTAAAAGAACAAGAATTTCCTATTAGGAACTTCTATTTTAGATCTACTGCTGGTCTTGCAAGACCTTTCTTTATCTTTCTGGTCTGTGCTTTGCTTACTTCTTCAATCAAACATACGCCGTAACTCTTAGGAGTTGTGATTTGCAAGTTTAATGGTTATTGTATTGGTGCCTGAACTGACTTCATTGGAGAGCTGATAACTTTATTTTGTAGCAATAAGGTTTTCCTTGTCTGAATGGTATTCTTGTGACTGCGGTTTTGGCTCTCTACCTTCCTCACTACCCCAAGTATTAAAATAGCTTTTGCCAAGTCTGATTAAAATCACGGACAGTGGGGCTTTTATTATCTAATAAAGATAATGAGGTGTTTGTTTTGTGTCTGTGACAGTGGTGGAAGGTCATATATGTCAGTACTCATGTATAACAAGGGCTGAATTTGTACTCTCAGACTCCTTAGTTTATCATGATCTGATATTCTTCATAGAAACCACGCCTCCAAAGCATGGTCCTTTCCAATGTTGTTGTAAAGGAGCAGTAGTAGCCATGCAAGGACAACATCTGAGGAAACAGTGACACCATCTTCTAATAACCATTCTCCATCTCTGCTTCCACCAGGGATAACTTCCAGTGTAGACTGCAGATAGTGCTGTGTTCTCATGTGGCCTTTATCAACTGCTGCCTAAAAGGATTGTTGGAAGAAAATGGTGTCATGGGTAATGTTCCTTAGAGCCTGCAAGACCAAGGAAGGACAGTTTAGGTGGATTTTTCTAAGTGCCACTCTGATACTATGTTTCTGAACATGCCATGACATTCTATTAAGGCATCTTGTTGCTACATTGGAAAAATCAGTGTGCTCTAGGCTCTAAGGTACTAGAGATAAGTCGTGTGGGGTTTTTTTTTGTGTGTGGCTTTTCCTAGTGTGTTTATAAATTTTCAAATTTATTTGTTAAATTACACTATACCTCTAGATTATGCTGTTTCTTCTTCCTAGAAGAAGAGTGGCACTGGTGTGAGTCTGGTTAAAGGTCTTGGTGCTATTACAATGCTCATCATTATAGAATTGTTGGGGAAGGGTCTGCATTTGCAAACCCTGGGAATTCCTTCTGTAGGAAGAAAAGAATTTACCTTCCTATTCAATAAGTTCTGAGGAAGTTGTAGTCCTGGAGTAGCTGGTTGATAGTGAATTAAGCTTTTGCACAGGAAAATTTAGGGAGGAGGAACTTAACAGAGACGGACAGAGTAGTTGCTAGATGCTGTGGAGTGCCTTTTGTTTTCCTGTATGCTCTCACCCTCAGGTTTTTTATGTATTCTCTGTGCAGATTCAATTGGCTGTTTCTTCTCCTGGAATGGTTATAGGTGTAGCACATATCTAAATTTTGTCATCATTTGTGATAAAAGCAGTATAAAGGATTTGATTTTGTCTTCACAACTGTATAGAATGACTGAAAATTCCAAGGAAACTTGATTAAAAAAAAGTTTGAGTCTGCAGGTGGCTAGATCAGCAAGAGGGACACTTGCCCTGTTTTGATGATTCCTGCTGATATTTTCCATCCTTTCTGTTCTCCTCTTCCTTCCACTAGGTGTAGAAATACATCAAGTGATACTGCAGTGAGAGGTTTACTGCTGCTTACTGTTCTGAGCTTGATATGCTCCCATCACTGGCATTACTGTCAAATGCAAAAGCCCTACAGCGTTCTGTGCCACCATGTTAATTCCTTTCTCCATCCCACATATGCCATCTGAAAAATGTATGTGCCTGTTTTGATTGTGCATTGTCATTTTCAGTTTCTCTGCTTCTTTCCTTTGAAGCAGGCTACATTTGTAGCTATGGAAACAATGATGCTATTGAGAGTGACGTGCAGCATTGAGGCAGAAATTGTTTGTTTTGGAGTTTTGTTTCCTTTTGGATAAGGCTTAAAACATTCTTTGTGGACTGCAGGAATTTTTATAGTAATCTCTATCATATCACAATATTTGACAGGTCCCCACCAAAGCTGATATTAACTATACGGGTAAATACAATAAAACACTTCCATGTACATACAACTTTTAAAAATATGCTATTTTCCTGATTCAGGAATCTCAAACCAATTGAAGCGTAGTTGCAACTTTTAGTATAGGAATCGCTACACCCACTTCTACAAATCAGTTTGTAAAAGCTGCCAAAAGAGAAGAAATTTTGCTTAATTTCCACAGCAAAATGGTCAGATGAGAATTTCGAGTTTTTGGTCTTGACTGCCACTAGCTATTAAAAAAAATAAATTCCAGGTAGAAGTAAAAATAAATAAATAAAAATAAATCCCCTAGAAAGAACAAAGCAAAGTAAACAGCAGAATATATTTTAACATGCTTTAAAACTTTTCTCACAGGATTGTGGAAAGGTAAACAGTGCAGGTATATAGTAATATTGAGTGTGAACAATAGCTGGTTTTCAACTATGACTCTAAAAAATGAAGCTTTTGTGAAAGAGATACATAGAATTATTCTCTGTGTTAAAGATGGGTAAAGGGAGATGCAATGCCAGAGCAGAGGAAAAGCTAAAAATCCTTTTATTTTTGGTAAAAAAGGGAGCAAACGATTTTCTCTAGAAGAGGGAGCATAGGGCTGAGGCTGCAAAATACTACCTGGAATGCCATCCATTATTCCTGCTTTTTTTTTTCCCTTCTGTGTTTTTTATTTTTTTAAATAGAAACAGATTGCAGTAGTAGGGCAAGAAAATTCAGGATTTTAATAGTGTTAATATGAACCTTACCAAAATGCATAAGGAAAGAAAACTTTGAGGGTGGGCTTAGTACTAGTAGAGATGGAGCACTTCAGAGAAGCACCTTCAGCTGAAACTTTGAGATGATGATGCATTGAAGGGATCAGCTGAGAATTTTGATTTTTGGTGAGAGATTACCACCAGCTACAAGTAAAAGCTGAAGACAAAAAAGGTTGAGCTAGTTTTTAAAGTGTGTGTTGGATATAAGAGTAACTGGAATAGATACAGTGGGAATGAGGCTGGCTGGGGAGCCACAGGAGATGTTGGAGCTGAACTGTCTGAGAAGCAGAGTTGGGAACTGCAGTTTCGTTTGGCATGTGAGAACAGCCTGGGTCAGTGCAGGAGAGCAGGCTGGCCAAGAAATAGAGCTGTAGGAACAGGTATAGGAACATCTCATGAATTCATTGCAACTGTCAGGGGAAGCTTTTACTAGGGAATGTATGGAATTCTTAACTGACAGGAACAGGCCATAGCACTTGGACTATTGGACTCCAAAAATTTGGGGCTGGTTTTGTGCTTGTGTGTATTTATCTGTGTTTGAAAGCTTCATTTTTCAGATGCTGCTGTGGATCTTTCTCAGCTTGTAATGCTCAGTGTGTCTTTGAGAAGATGGTTTTATGGGCTTAGTTTTGGAGAAGCTGCCTTGTCTGTGAAGGTGATCAGGGTATCAAAAAAAAGTGACATCACTCTTGCCTTCTCTTACTGTTATTGCTTTCTTACTGTTATTCCCTCAAATATACTTCTGGCTAGAAGTTTATTGCTGATGATTAGAAACTGGAAAGATGACACTGTAATGTATATTTTATCCATATTTTTCCAATGAAGAGGCCTATTTTTCAAGATTTTTATAGTTCTACTATTTTTATTCAATTGAGGACGTGTCTCGATAACTATTAAATGAAACTGAAGTCTCTTAGATCCATGGTGTCATTCAAACAAGAAATCCTTTTGGGGAAGGCTCTAAAAATTTATCATGTAGTATTCATATCAAACATGTGCTGGTTTGAATCTGAAAAACCTCAATCAAGAGCCAAATAAGCACCAAGAACCATCTGGATGGAAATTTATCCATTGCAGTGAAATGATCATTCTCCTGGCATTCATGCACTGTTTTTATCAAAAGTGAGTAAAATGGGAATTTTGAAGCTGTATTAGCTCGTCTGCGTCACTGCTGCTGGAATTGTGTGTTTGCTTTATTTCTCTGACCTGTGCTGAATCTTGTTGACTAATGGAGTGTAAGGTTCTGGAGAGATTGTGCCACAGAGAAAGAGGTAGCAAACAGAGAATCTCTTCACAATGCAGTTTGGATGTTCAAGATTATCTAGCTGAAAGTGAAAACTGCTCCCTGTAACGTCAAAGGAATTTTTTTTTCTCTTCCACTTATTCTTAATGATGAAGATGGCTGTATAATGTGAATGTACGTGTGTGTATATGCATATCCTCCCAGCCATGCAGAGTCCTGCTGCCCTAAGACCTATTGATTATTGGTTCATAATTGAATAGAGATGGTGAAATGGTGGTATTAAAAAATATAGTATTTGTACTTAAATATAGAATAGTTTTTTAACAATATCTCATGTATGTGACATAACACTATTGTACATTGTCTTCCATGTTATGAAAATGAATTGCACTGAAATATTTCAATTAGCTGTTTTAAAGCACCCTTAATTCTGATGGAAAACTACAGTTTTTCTGATTTCCTTTTGTATCAGGATGAATAAGCAGTTTACTGAATGCCTTTTGAAAGACATATTAATGCTTCTTAACACCTACACTTTTCTGAACTAGAAACTGCAAGAAGTATTAATCCTCTGTGAGCTAGATTCTCCCATCAGATATTCATGACATCTCTTGATATCAGCAGGAGCCATACAATTGCATTTGATGTAGAATCAATATCAAAAATAAGAATGCCAAAGCTTAATAATAACCCTCAAAATTACTTCAAACCTTCAAAAACTTTAGTCAAGTATTTTACAGTTAGAATTCTCTTTATGTTGTATACTTCTGTCTGTATGGAGGAGAAAATACAGAACATTTTGTGGCTGTACTGCAAAGCCCCTGATATTAGCATGTGTAATGCTGCAGGCATAAGTTCAAATTTGTGAAATAGGTTGGCTTCTTAGTAGCAAATGTAAAACTTAATGTATGAATAATGAATGATATTGTATGGGGCTATGCTAAAGTTTCTGTATATCATAAGTAGTTTATCTGTGTCATCTGCAAAATGCGTGGTCTGTGGTATAATTAAACAAGTCTTAGTGAAATTCTGTAAAGGTCTATTTACTCTGTGCAGAGTACCTTAAGTTTATCAAAGTACTACATTAGATGGTAAAGTGCTACAGTTATAGGTGTGCAGTTTTAGACAACCAGAGTACAATAAACAAGAGTTCTGTACAGCTGCTCACAGCATTACTAGTTTTCAAATGTCTCAGTTTCTTTAAGAGTTACTAAGCAACAAAAATTCTCATTCAAGTCACTGGGAGCTAAAGGGTTTTGGTACCCTTTCATAGATCATGTCTGCGACTTGGTGGAGTCATCACACTACCTGCCTGAAATATTTAGATTCTGGCTCCTGTGATCTGGAGGGCATATCAGTGTCCATCACAGTATACAGGAGCCATACTAATGCCCAATAAAGTTAAAGCATTGCTTTGGTTTCCAGAAGTGAGAAGAAATACCTTTGGCTTGTTTAAAAGATGAGTAACTGATACAGTGTTTTATCTGTGCTCATTTCTTAAAAATCTGTACCGCAAGCAGATTACCTCTGCTATAGGAAAATCTCTTTGAGAGTTTAAGCAATGTTGATCTACAGACAGTTATGCCCTGAAACACTTAAGCTTGTTTGGAAGGGAAAAAAATAGTTTTGGTCTTGCTTTCTCTTTACCATCGAATCCACTTCTATAGCATTATTTTTGGATGTTGACATTCGTGTTCAGCAGTTTACTGAACACGATGTCCTGTTCTTATATTGGGGTAGTGTTTGTATCTTATTTTGAGGTACATTCAGAAGAAAAGCCTGTGGAAATATTCTATTTATGAAGCTGCATTTGAATTTATCTGTGATGTGTCTGTGGCTGTCAGGCCATCAACCTTTTAACAGACGCTGTGGAGCACAGCTGGTGACGCGAGCCGTAGCCAACACTTTTGTTGTCTCTGGGATTCTTTTGCTTTACATTTGTTTTGTTCCAGAAACTGAGGGCTAACTTTGATTCCAAGATACTGGTCTTGACAATAATTTCTAGTTCCATATTCCAAAGTTCAGGAACTACCAACTATAAATTACAGAAAATAAGACATGCTGTTGTGCAGGGCAAAGCTCAGGGCTTTCACTTGCCATCTTTATATAATACGTGTATAAATTTAATTTTAAATGTATTGAAAATTTATGCTTATTCCTTCCCTTCAAACAGGAATTTTACCTTTGTGTTCTGTGAAATAGTTTATTTCAATAGATCATTATATGGGGTTTATTCTTGGTCACTTTTGGCAGTATTAAACAATATGGAGTACGGTCAGGGCAAAATGCTGAGTGTGAGGCACACAGAGAAAAATATTTACGTTGCACTGTTCTGTTACTTGCAATACACTGTATTCATGTGAGCTATACCACCAATTGCTCGGGCTGGTGAATATGGCGAGACAATCAGGGATGACTGGGACCACCAGAATTCGGCAGGTGCTTCAAGAAACGGTGCTGGAGCTTCACTAGGTGGTGCTCTTCCTCCTGGGTAGGGAACACACATCCCACAGGGATGCTGAGAGGGATTCTCTTGCGGAAACAATGCATGCTGGTCTCATAAAGAGGTCTTCCATGCTAGGTGTTGATCTTGGTGCCACTGCCCTGGTCAAATTGTTGATCGAGTCTTTTGACAGTGGTTTTAATTCATTGATCCTTGTTCTGCAGTTTCCAGGGTGGGAAGTTCCCAGTGTCACCGTGCGTTCGTCAGTCAGTCTAAACATGGCTGTAAATTGTCTGCGCTCGTGTCACGCATGGGAGCCTGCTGGGCTTAGCATTATGTTGGCAAACTGAAAGGCTAATTTTTGTGCATAAGATTTTCAATCTAAATATAAAATACAAGCTGTCAAAGTGATTTGGGGAGACCAGTCAGGAAAGGCTGGGACTTGGTAATTTTCATTTTTTCCCTCAATGCCATCTCAATGGTCCCTCAATGGTCTTTGTATCACCTTCAAAACAGTATTTGAGGATCACCAAAATAGAACTGAAGTTTGCTACAAATGAAGTAATTCCCATGATTTGGTCAAAATGTCAGTCATTTCATTCATTTCATTTTTTGTCTTGACAGGTTTTATCAAGAAGAAATATGTTTCTTTATGTTCTCACTTTTCTCCCTTATCCCATCTTTTTGACCTTTGCATATAATCCATATAGACATGATAAATGAATTTTAGCTGAGTAGGCCATGGCTGGTGTGAATATATTAGCATCAGTTTAAGTTGTAGCCATATGGTTGGTTGCATTGACATATTTTTGTCCTATTCTTTTTCCAAGCTGTCTCGGTTAGTATTTACAGGATGTAGTGTTTCTGTGCCTATGTGTTAGCCACTTAGACTTCAGAATGTTACTAGAAATGCATTGTTACTTATCCTGGGGACATCTTTGCATGTCTCAAACCTGTAGTAGATGCAGTTGAGGGTGAAGGTGCCTCCTTTT
>VWZP01005411.1:762662-1000510 GCA_013396995.1 Dicaeum eximium | reverse complement strand
TTTTTTTTTTTTTTTAATTCATGCTACTAGAAGCCCAGAGGATATCTGTAACTGATGTGTGGAGCCATGTTTATGAGACTTTGCTTTTCAGGAATTTAAAGCTAAACAGAACACTGAATAGGTGTCATGGTGAGTGACTCAAGGAACGTTTTAATCCATGGTCTATTTACCTCAAAGTTTAATTTTTGTAACATATACTTTATTTGTAACTTTCAGCAGTATATCCTAACATTCACGATGCTGAAGCAGGCTTTCAATTTACATTCATATGGAAAAAGTGAGTCTAATATGGATAGTGATGATTTGAATGAACCCATGTGGCTTCATACAGAGTATTCCCATGAAACATTTTTGTATCTGCAAATCAAGTGGCTTGTTTGTTTCTTTTGCTTGGCAGTTGTGGTTGGTTTGTGGTTTTTTGGTGGTGTATTTTTGTTTGTTTGTTCTCACTAAGGTTGATATTATTAACTTCTGTGTCATTGCCAGCAAAGATGCAATTCCCCAAGCTGTGTGTGTGCGTGTGTACCCATGTAGGGTATTCTGATATTCTAGTTTTCCCTAAGTTGTGCTCTGGAATGATTAGCTTTGCCAATTATATAAAATATTTTCCTCACTTTGGATTAATGTCCAGTTTCTTTTCCACTTTTCATAAACTTTTATAAAATAACATTAAAAACATCTTACTATAAACATCTTTACCTCTTAGAAGCTGTGAGGTTTTTTTTATTATAAGTGGCAAATTATAGTCTTAACACTAAAATCAATATCCCTTAAATTTTTTTTTTTTTAGGGTGTTGCTGAGTGGTAATGAGGTTGAGTCATGGTCATAGACACTGCATGATTTTGAGTCTGATGCTATGTTGGGTTTACTGCAGTTTCTGGCTGTGTCCAAGACATACATGACAAATTACAGTTTGAGGTTAACCAAGACTTTTCCTCCTGCAATCACAATAACTTTTATGAGCCATCGGACATCTATTTTTGCAACTTTAGTTCTATTTTCAGTGCTTCAATTCAGTATAGAAATTGAATAGATTCTTAAATCTGCATGATTTTACTGCACTGAAATTTAAATCACATTCCCTGAGCAAGGGACCAAATTAAACACCACATATAGTTGATGTGGACTAAAGAAATGCAGCTTATATACAGAGGCAAGATTTATTTCTTAGTCTAATTAAATTATTAGCATCCTAATCAGTTCTTATTTGTCCCCTTATTATATTTTACACTGATAGACTCTCAAATCTCTATCCCTAATTATCCTATTATTCTTAATTTCAAAAAGTTTTAGAGCTAAAACTCAAACGTGAGCTGTTTAGTGTCCATTTCTTTCTCTGGTGTTAGGCTCTAGAAACCTAACAAAGTTGTCTTCTAGAAGGATGGTGAAGGATCTGCATCCTGATACAAACAGTATAAGTTTGATGTTAAGCATTTCTTCCTCAAAGCTCTTGGATCTGCTTGTATTTCTTGTTTTGTGTTTGCTAACATGATTATATTGCTGGCTCTTTATTTGTTGCTTCCCAAGTTCTCTTTTATATCTGAGTTTTACTGTGTCGGTCTTGTTTTACCCAGCCACTAGGTCTGCATTCCTTCACCAGGACTTTGACAACATATGATTTGTGTCAGCCTATACCAGTACTAGCAAAAATGTCTGCTATCATCTGCTGCTTGAACTTTTTGGGATTTCTGTAAAAAAACCCCTACATTTCTTTAACAACATTCAAGCTTCTTTAACATAAGTAATAATTTATTAGTTGTCATCCCCTTGTACTAGGGTGAATGAATTGTTTACGGTACAAAAACAGTCATCCAAAGGAAAATCTGTATTTACTGATACATGTAGATATAATGTTTTGGTAATTGCTTACTGTTAATTTTATTGGTGTGTTACCAAAAGTCCCCTATAACAGTTTTCACAAAAAAAGACAAATTAGTCTGGTTGTAAATACAATGGCCTTTAAAGCTTCGAAAGTTTTGCCTTTTCTAAAGTAATGAGACAGCCACAGGATTTGCCTTTTAAATCTTATGTAGTCTACAATCTGTGGACCAGAACACACCATTTACACATTACCAGTAAAACAGAGGTAAATATAACAGGTCAAATCCATAGCTGTTATCCAAGAATAGTCACTTGTGCAGAACTAGACTCTCGGTGAGTGTAATATAAGAGGCCCTATTAAAAACCATGACCTTTAGCAAACAAATGATTATTACCCCTGTTTCCACTCAAGTCTTATAACTGATGCCTGACTTTGCAGCAGTTTGAACTTTGCAATCATCTTAAATGAATGCAGAAGAAAGACTTTATTAAATAAAAAGCAGAAGCAGAATGATTTTGGACATAATTTGAACATCCTCTTGGGTTAATGACATTTACAGTATTAATCAGAGACCCTGAAAAGCAGAGTTGTTGATGCCCAGACTAATTGAAGCATCTCAGCTGACAATGTTTATGCTCTTGAATTTGATATACATGAAAGGCAGTTTATTTGCATATAACTTTTCTTGTTTCGAAGTGCACTCACTCTGTCATCATTGACTATTTTTAAGAAAGGCTAAGAATTCAACTTCCATTGTGAGGGTACAAAAATAGGTATTTTTTTAATATTCATCAAGCAATATTGCTGTGAAAGCTACAACTCAGTAAATCAACTAACTATTGCAATTGATATTTATAGAAGCTCTGTTGGCACCATATGTCTTCTTAACCACTGCAGCCAATGACTTCTGTTTGTTACTTTTTAAGCAAGAAAATCTCTGAGATTATTTTAATAATAGTCTATGAGAGCTTTTTTCAGTTTTGGCTGTTCATATTTTTTCCTATCTTGAAGTGCTCACCAGACATTGTAGTTCAGATGAAGAGTCTTTGATTGTCAGTGCTTCGCTAATATGGCAAGAGAAAAACGCCTTTTATCTCACAGCCTGACAAATTGATTTTTTCCTGCAGGGTACTGTTGGATCTTACAGCTTAAAAGTGCTCCAGTCATGTCCCAGATATATTTCTATTTACTGTTCCTTAAATGGAATTTGCAGTTTCTGAATTTTGCCTTTTTTGGAGCCTCTTTCAAAGAAATGAGACTTTTTTAATACACGAAAAGGTGAGGAGAATGTTCTATACGTTATTTCATGACAAATTTCAACCATACTCCCTCAAAGGAGCTGTGCTTATTTTCTTTCACTTTTGAAATACTTTGAATTCCAGTTTTAAAATGAAGTTCCAAGGTTGCATGAGTTTTTGAAATTGTTTGTTACGTTAGTTCATTTTTCAAATGTTTTTATTTTAGAAGAATGATTGAGTGTTTGAAAACTAAGTGGTACGCTTGTGATTTTGCTTTGAAATACAGACTCTTATCAGTGCAGGTGTCCTAAAAATCATGTGATTTTTTGGAAGCACTAACTGGATGAATTGATGATAAGCAGCATGAAAAAATACTGGGTAATATTGTAGTCTCATTTTATTACATGAAAGTAATATGCTTGGAGAAGGACGTGTTTAAGGAAATAAATTGCCAAAAGAGAACTGGCTTTTATTACTTTGATTTGATTGATCAAAGATGTGACACTGTTATTCTTTTTTTCAGTTTCTGTAAAGATCTTGACTGTTACTCTGCTTGAGAGGCTCTGAAGTTTCAAGCTTGTGTTCTGTCTCATGTGTATGACTACTTGCACTCACCATTTCAATCCTTGACCATCATAAATTTAAAGATGCTGAAATACTACCTGTAGATACTTGTTGGATCAAGTATTCCTGTAACTCTGTTGGTGACTGATCACTTAATGCACAAGCTAGTATATGCTTTTGAAAGAGATCTAGTATTTTAGTATCCTAGTTGCAGACTAAAATAAAAAGAATTAAAAATGGCACCATGAACCACAAGATCCTGATAGGGTAGTCAGATTTTAAAGCTGCCAGAAAATGGTACTTTTAGGGAGTGTTCTGAATCACAGTTGGTAGAAAATCATAAAACATTTTTCTGACTGCATACCCATGACTTATCTGAAATTTGACAAATAGGAAGAACATTGCATAGGTCAGAATAAGTGACCTTTAAATGTCCCTTCCAACCTCAACTATTCTTGTATTCCATGAAGTCATCTGAATGTGGGTTTCTTTGTAACTGGAGTTGGTGGTGTTTTTTCAGTTGATTATTTTTTGTGGATTGTTTGGGTTTTTTGCCGTTTTTTTAGTATCAACACTGGTTGTTTAAGTCTTACCAGGAGACAGACTGTTGCTGAGCATTTATGTTGCCAAAATGGTAAGGCAAATCCATTCATTAGTAGGACTACATGGTTATGTATTTTTAGAACCTTCCTGTAGTTCAAGTAAGGCAAACTGTGTGGTTTGTCTTTGACACAACAACTAACAGATACAATTTACCATGCTGCTGAGCTGACTTTCAGCATTATCTGGTTTTATACCTCCTCTCGCACTGCAGAATGTTTGGCTTACAAGCAAAACACTTGGCAAGGTTTTTTAGCTGAAGAATGCAGGCCTTTATGCTGGGTACAACAGGTAGAGGTATGAATTTGGAGGTTCCTTAGTTTCCTTCTGAAACAATTTCTATATTCAAGGAGAGGCAGGTTGTGGTGGTTTTTTTTTGTTTTTTTTTGGTTTTTTTTTTTTTTTTTTTTTTTTTGGGTTGTTTATTTCCCTGTGGAGGATCCATCATCCAACTGCCTAACTACAACAAAATTTCTTACTGTTTTTTTCCAAATTGTAATTTTGTTTTATAAAGTAGATGATACATATTTTAACTGTGCTAGGATTTAAAAATTGACTTTTAAAAGGAATTTTAATTAAATTGTGCTTTGTTTATTGACTATAAGTCTAATTTTGTTGATAATGAGTTTCATTAATGTTGCTTTGCATATTTGTTGTTTGATGACTTTCTTGCAGGTGTACTAACTGGCATTAAATTAGTGGTTGATATCATTGTAATTTATCAGTGTTCTCATCTTAGGCTGGGTTGTATTTATATTTAACTACTTGCTTTACCACTGATAAGTATCTATTGGCTCACCTACTTACCTGCACATTACTGTATTGATCTCTCTTCTTATCTTGCATTTTGTACTCTTGTACTTGAGTCAATTTATTCCAAGGACACAGAGTACTTTTCAAGTCATTTAAACACACAGCAGGAAGATTATCCAGGTGATAGTTTTATCATTGATTTTTATAAAAAGGGCTGTTGTTCTTTATTCTGAGCTGGTGCCTAAGCCCCACACAGCTGCTCACTCTCTTTTCTCCCTTCTGGGATTCGGGAGAGAATCAAAAGACTGGGGAGAGAATCAACAACTGAGAAGACTAGTGGGTTGATATAAAGACAGTTTAACAGGATGAACAAAGCTGTGTGCACAAGCAAAGCAAACTAAGTAATTTATTCACCACTTCCCATGGGCAGCCATTCCCAGGAAAGCACGGCTCCGTTATGTGCAATGGTGACTTGGGAAGACAAATACCATCACTCTGAATATCCCCTGTTCCTTTTCTGTAGCTTTATATACTGAGCATGATGCTGTATGGTCTCTGCTATCCCTTGGGTCAGCTATCCTGACTCTGTCTCCTCCCAATGTCTTGTTGGTGGGCTGGGGCGAGAAGCAGTAAAGGCCTTGGTGCTGTGCCTTTGCTGCTTGGCAATAAATAAAACCTCCCTGGGTTATCAACATTGTTATCATCACAAAATCTAAACCATAGCTCCATACTAGCTGCTTTGAACTGTAGTTTAGTGTATAGTGGTTCCCATGTGCTCCCAGGGTTCCACGGCTGGCTGGAGGTGTGGGTTTTATTGCTGGAGGGCTGATGGTATTGTTTTGCAAGCTTGGAAACACTTCTTCAGCAAACCTGCCTGCATTGCACCAGGAGGCAAAAAGAGGATAAAATGCTTTTTCATTGGATGATTTAATGAGCAGGCCCAGAGGTTAACTTGCAGCTCAAATTTTTGTGATGCTACTGAAAAAGTTTTGTGTAGTAGTAAATGGCTAAATTTTTGTCATCTCACCACCTTCCTGTGACATGTAAAGCCCATAACACCTCTGGTATCTTGGTACATCTTAACATCCAAAGCATAATATTCTTGTTGTAGGTTCTGTCATCCTTCTTTCTGGTGCTTAATTTTCCTGTTCTTTTATCTTGCTCCATCTTGCCATATTCCGAATAGGTGAATTCTGTCTGAATTTCTTAGCATGTGAGTGAGGTCCTTCTAAATAGACTGTTATGCAAAAATAACCTACTCTAAAACTATTTGAAGTAGCTTTTAATCAGGACTATATTCTGTCCTTGTGTGCATTTGCAGAACTGGGAAACAGATCACCTTTTTAAAAGCTGAAAGTGGCTGCAGCCACAAAGAGGCTAATTTTAGTTACTGTTGCGGGTTTTGTGTCTGTGTGTCTCCACATAACTGTGAATTAGTACAAATTTTACTCTTTCTTTCCCTGCTTAACATTTTCTCAAACAGGCTGTATTTAACAGCTTCCTTTTTCAGGTTATTCATGAGAGTGGATGAAGTGACTGGTTAAGCATCTATACCCTGCAAATTTGGTGTTGGAACAAATGTGTAACAGTCTTGTCTGCTTGGTGAAGTGAGACACTCCAGCCAAAGCTGGTTTTCAGCCAACGGCGTTGCATCTAGATAAACCAGTGGATGATTAAGAACAGCTTCTTTTACCAAGTCTTTCCTCACCAGTTCCTGCTTAACACAAGAAAAAGTCCTCCAGGGCTCCACGATAATTTTGTCCAGAGTCATAGCAAAAGATTTCTTGTATAGAAGCTTCTCTTTTCTAAAATATTAAGCTGTTCTCAAGTGTATTGAAAGTAACAGGCCTCCCACACTCTCTCTCTAAATATACATTATATCCAAAACATGCCAAGATGATAGGAAAAGCTGTGACCAGTTATTTTCTTATAAAATGAAACTATTCTGTAGATAACTCTCCTAATCGATCTTCTCTTAAAGAAGGCAAACATTAATTTATTGTCTATGTAATTAGTTAATATTCTCTTGCAGAATATCTCATGATTATCTTTGTCTTGTGGAGCCCGTTTGTGTCTGCTCCAGCTGACAGAACTGTTCCTGGTACCCATCCTGTTGAATACACTTTAAAGAGGGCTGCAGCACTCTCTATAATGCAGATTATTCATTGTTGTTTATCTCGGTACATTTTCTACTTTGCACTAAAATGGTGGAAAATTTTGGTTGGCTTACTCCCCGCATGTTTTATATTGGTGAAATGATATTTAGGCAAAATAATGCCAACTCTTTCATAGGCTGAGAAGTTTTCTGCTATATTCCCTGTTTTGTTCAAAGAAGTGAGGTTTCTGTGCTGTCACAGTGCTTCTGATGAATTAGCTTCCAGCATTGCTGTTAGGAGTCATCTGTGGAATTCAGGCCTAAGGTGTGCACATCACTTTTTAATCTATGCACTACTTAGAGAGGCTGTATGGATGTGATGCTAAAACTCTTCTCTTGCAACACTGCCTGGTGTTTTTCCCTTTATTCAAAGGGGAATAAAGGTACTCTGCCTCACAAAACACCCCATAGTAGACACTTTTTAAGTCCAAGCTTTTTGCAACTGAAGTTCTGCTATCACCATGGGACCTTTGCTTTAGGGGTACAGTCACTGTTCTAAGTTGATAATGAATCCTCTTATTAGTTGGTAAGATAAAAACATGTTTTCTGAATTTATATAGATATGCTGCAGAGCACTGAATTTTTTAAAAAAATACAAATGAGAGTCTATAAACAGCTCTGAAATTTAATCTCTTGGCCAAGTCATATGCAGTACACTAAATACTTATTAAGGATAAGCTGTTTCTACTTTTAGAACAAACATTAAATGGCAGATGCCCATAATTCTAATACCAGATGCCCCTGATGGAAAGGATTTGTGACCTAAATACTCCTGAACAATTTCTTCCCTAAATGCACATTCACAGCAGCACATGACTTATGATCTAGGTAACTGGAGAAGGCTTTATCTCTGCTCATGTTAGGAAACATATGTTGGCAAGATGGCCTTGATACCATTCTGTTTGCATAGAATAGAGAAGATAAAAGTACAGGAGGTATGGGGTTACCCTGTTTAGTGAAATCAGGTAAAACACTTTGACTCCTCAACATGGTAGCCTGTGAACCAATGTTTTAATTGGAACCTGAGAGTGCTAGAGAGAAGTATATTGCTCACCTCCTCCTGAGAGGGACTTTGGGGTATTTTTGAGTTACTTCCTATTGTACGCTAAAAGGGCTCATAACAGTACTAATGTATGTTAAAAGATAAGATTCCTTGGAGGAGAGAAATGTTTGTGAAGACCCAGTGGATGCAAGAGGCCTGTTTTCTTCCTTGACAAGCCATTTAGAAGTACTAGGCTTGCTGCAGAATTAATTAGAGGAAGTTCTTTTGTACTTTTTTATATACAAGGTCAGATTAGATTGCCATAATGGTCTCTTGGAGCTTTGTATTAAAACAGAGTCACAGTTTAACCCCGGCTAGCAACTAAATAGCAGACAGCTGCTTGCTCACTCCTCTGCCTTCCGGGTGGGGAGGAGAATCTGAATAACAAAAAGTAAAATTTGTGGGTTGAGATAAGAACAGTTTAGTCATTGAACCAACCAAAAATATACTAATAATGCTAATGATCATAATAAAAACAATGACAATAATAATAGTAATAATAGTAATGAAGAGGAGTGAGAAAGGGAGGAATAAAACCCAAGACAGACGAGTGATGCCCAATTCAATTGCTCACCACTCGCTGACCCATGCTCAGCCCCCAACAGCGATCGGCTCCTCTTGACCAACTCCCCCAGTTTCTGTACTGAGCATGGTGTTCTGTGCTGTGGAATATCCCTTTGGCCAGGTCAGCTGTCCTCAGGATGCTCCCTCTCAGCTTCTTTTGCACCTGCCCCCTGGCAGAACATGGGGAACTGGGAATCCTTCCCTTGGGATAAGACCTGCTCCACAACACCGAAAGCATCAGTGCCTCACCAACAGTGTTCTCATGGTAAATGCAAACCACAGCACTGCACCAGCTACTAGGAAGAAAGTGAAATCTATCCCAGCCAAAAACAAGACAGTCAAAGGAAATTATGCTTTCTTATGAAATTCTAATATCTAGGTTACCTAAGATAAAGAAGGTTACTTTTGTTTCAGAATGACCTGGCAGCTTTGCCAATAAAATATCCTAATTTTTATTTATTTTTTTATTAAACAGAAGTTATTATTTTCTGAAAGTCCTTTCTTTTCCCTGTCTGGGGCTGTATGTGCCTGCAAATGTCACTTTGAGACGGGTCCAAGAGATCTCAATCTGTGGTGGATTCTAGCATTGTTTTAAAGCTCAGTGATAATCAGCTTTAGCTGGTGGCTGTGTGCTTGTCATTGGCTATTGTGCCCCAAACTTATCTACTTTCCACTGCTGGTTGCCCTTGAAATTTTTTTTAATTGAACAAAATATGTTGTAAACTAACTCTGACTTGAAAAAATTTAATATCCACCTCTGTATCTGGATCCTAGCTGACAGGGGAAGTTTTGTGTGCCTCTATAGTCTCCTTTAAAGTGAATGGAAAAAGAATTGTTTTCCCTTATACAAATGTTTCTCCTAGGCTGGTGGTTGATTTTGTCAGTCTAAAGTTTCAATGTTGAGAGCCATTTTAAATATTTATCCTCATAATCTGCTCCCTTTTTTTTTTTTTTTTTTGTTTCTCCCAGGAATAATATGTTTGTATTTTGTCCAAAAAAAAAAAAAGTAAACCAAATTAGTAAAACATAGACTAAGCAATGGCCTTGCTATACGGTTAGTGTCTCTGGGTGTATTTTGTATTTTGAGGTTAAAATTGGTCCTTGAATCAAAATGTGTTGAATGGTCTCTTTTTTTTTTTTTTATCATCCTAAACAATTGTTTTCTGATTTGATGTTTCTCATCTTCTTTCAAGTGTTTTCATCTTTTCTGTGTGGGTTTTTTTTTCTTTTCCCATCAATTCTATTTGTCCCATTCATACTGCCAGGCCATTCAGGAATGATGTGTGGTAATGCTTTGTTGGAAATGTTCCGATTTTGCCCATGGATTAACCTAGAAATACTAAACTGTGATGCTTTGATTAAAATTTTTTTACAGGGCCTTTCAACAGATCAAATGTAAATTTGATCTGTAATAATTAAACTTTATCTCCTAATTCTGGTTATTTACTGGAAAAAATGGTCAAATGAAAAATTGATGTTCACAGAAGAGAGAAACTACTGATATTCAATGTTGAATCAGAGTTGTAATGGAAGTTCTAAACAAAACAAGTTTTTTTTAAAGATATATGAACTGTAGAGGGGAATCATAATGAATAAGGAACCTTTTATAAGAGTTGATGTTATCACTGAACATGTTATGTACTCTTAAATGATATGGTATTTGAATCTGTGTCATTTCTAGAGAAAAAGAATGCAACGTAGATGAAGCTGCAGTTGGTGGAACTTGAGCAGAAACTTCTACATTTATTTATTGACAGCAATATTAAATTACTTTCTAAAGACATTTCAATACATAGAAGGTAACAAATGTGACTGAAGCAAATTAATTTGGAACCTCTGTTGATTTGAGGAAAGTATTTTCCTTCTTTTTTGCCTTCTACTTGTATATTCCAAACCAAACAATGCTAGAATGCCAAAGACAACTTGGCTTCTGTGGTAGAAAAGAAGAAAATACTGGGAAATCTCAGGCTGAAATAACAATAAAACATGGTGTTCTGGTCTAGTAACAAGGCAAATTAACTCCCTTTTCTTTGTAGCTTGTAGTGGTACAGACAGGGAAAACATACTTTAGAGCTGTAGAAAGCAATAAAAATGGACAGTCTGTATTGCAGTCTGTAGACAATGAAATAGTTCTGTTGCTAAAACCTTGGCCAATCAAATAATTTTATTACTAAAACTGTAAACTAAGTTATTTCTGTGACTCACAAGGCAATGATTCCTCATGATATTAAGCAAAAATTTTTCATCTTTGATACTAGTATGTAACTGCAAATTTTGACTGCATTACTTGGAGAATATTGTTTTGAACAGAAATACAACTAATTGGTTGGACATTAGGCTCGTTTTGTTCTGTTTTTTTTTATTTTTTTGTCTTTTAGGTGAGGGCAGGGATTTATAGCAAATTTTGTTGCTATACAGGAGAAGTTAAAACAGAAGAAGTTAACTTATCCCCAACACATGTTTTAATAAGGTCAGTGGCCAATGGCAGTGCTTCCTGTAGAAACAGTGACTCTTTGGAGAATTTAATCAAGATGGAAAAAGGTTTAGAAGGAAAAGATTTAGAAAAAGGTCCATGTTCATTAAGGCACAGATAGGGACAGGATTATGATAAACTGGTCTTCATGATATTGCATGTCAACACCTATGTCTGCAAGGCAGAGAGTATTTATTGCACACTATGGCATTTGAATTGCCTATCAGCTTCCCATGGAACATTCTAATGTACAGCGATACCTCTGTTATGAGCTCATCTTTTTACAAGTTCAGGATACAAATTTTTTACAAAGATCAATGAGCAAACAGAAAGAGGTGTATGATGCATGCATCCTTTCAGAACATTCTTCAGTGTACAAAAGAGCTGATATGGAGTAGTCTGCAGTATGTGAAAGAATAGAATTTTGCTGTGAAAGATGAGTTTGGCTTGCACAGTGTTTTTAAGAATGAGTTTATACAGTTCATTACTTGTTAAGATGGAAAAGTGAGACACATGGCTAACTCTTTCATTGCATTTTTAGCTAACCCAGGAGAGTATTGTCAAGACTATCCTGGACAATAGGATATTTTTCAATAGTGTTGGTTTTCACTAGTGCCACAGCAGGTGAGCACACACTGATACAGCTGCTTTTGGAGTCATGTGTACATACACAAATATTACTTTTAAAAATATATATAAAAGGCTGACTGATGCAATAATAGATTTGGGAACACTTACTATTGCAAACAATCATGCCTTGAGAGAAATGCAGAGTATCTTTTACAGAAAACACGATGGTGAGCAGGTAAATAAGTCTCTATTGACTTGCATGGATGTAGCTGCCATAATCATGTGTAGGAACAAGTTCTGTCACTCATTATCAATGTGAAGTACAGGGGATAAAATAAAAGCAATGGAGGCATGTATATGGAAATTCAGTTCCTATCAGTGTAGCAAATAAGAAAGAATTTAGAATTATGGTGTGCTGTAACTGACATTGCTTATGAGAATCTGTTAAATTTACTTGGTGTTCACTGTTGAAGTATTTGTACTTATAATAACACATTTCTCATCCTTCCTATAATTCTCATTTCCAGTGAGAATTCCATGAATGAAGCTATATTTTATGTGCGAGGGGGAAAAAAAGAAAAGCTTTATGCTGGAAACTAGCTATAGAATCTGGAGAGATTGCAGCCAGACTCCTCAGATGTGATTTCATTCCAACCTATACAGCCTTCTTGACCTCAGTGGGGCTTGCAGCTAGTGAAAAAGTGCTCACTTCACACAAAAGCTTTTGTCTTCAAAAAACCCCAAGAAACTCCTCTCTCCTCTAATGATAACTAGAATACTTATTTTGATCTCCAAGTATAAATGTTTTGTCTTTGAAAATTGTAAAGGTAGAAATCTTTGTGCGTCTGTTCTGCATTCTTTGGTGAGTCACATTGTGCTTCATAGAGATATTATTTGTTTATATGAATATAAAAAATATTCATATAAACAAAAATACCTAAATATGCTGTAGTTTGCCCATTTTGTTTTCTGTCATATTCTGGATTTGACCCTAATATTCACATTTTATTTAGAGATGTATTTTGCTTTCTTCCTGTTTGTTAGTTAACAAGCTAGGAGTGTTGTAAATGAATTAAATAATCCTCACATTTCCCCTTTGGAAGTGTCTCTGCAATTGTGTAAACTTCTTAAAAGGAGGGTATGAATGTATGAGAATCTTGCCAAGTAGCAACTTCCCGAGCTCAGTGATTGAGGGGACAGTGAAAAATACTCTTGAGATGAGATATGAGAATACTCTTGAGCTGAGATATATGAGAAAATACTATATCATGAGATGATAGAGTTTAGGATTCTGAGATGAGGGAGCAGGGCAAAAAGCACAACCACAGTGATGTCACTTTAGGAGAGCAGACTTTGACTGTCTGACTTCAGAGCTCTGCTCAGTAGAGTCCCACAGGATAAGGCCCTGAAGCAAAGAGGGACCCAAGGAAGCTGATTAATATGCAAGCATCACCTCCTCCAAGCTCAAGAGCAGTCCATCTTAAAGAGTAGGAAGTCAGAAAAAATGCCAGGAGGTCTGCACGGAGTTCCTGTCAAAACTGACTCACAAAACAAAGCATACAGAAGGTGGAACCAGGGATAGGCATCTTGGGAGGAACACAGAGACACTGTTTGAACATGCAGACATGGAGTTAGAAAAGCCAAATCCCAAAGGCAATGAGACGGACTTCTGTAAGTACAAAAGTGACAAAAAGGGCAGTAGTGAAAATGTGGACCTGCTGCTGAATGGGGCAGGGTAGGAAAAGCTGAAATACTCAATTCCTTCATTGCCTTAGTCTTCTATTAAAGACTGTCCTTCAGGAAACCCAGGCCCCAGAGATTAGGGGGAAGATCTGGAACAAGGAAAAGGTGCCCTTGGTGAAAGATGATCAGGTTTAAGCAAACTGGACATACATGAGTCTGTGGATCCTGAGATGGGACAAACCTACAAGTGCTCAGGGAGCTGGTTGCTGTTGTTGAGTTGTAATTGAGTGTGAGGCCGCTCAACTATCTTTGAATGATTGTGGTGCCCGGGAAAAGCACTTGCAAACTGCAAGAAAGCGTCACTGCTATCTTCAAATGAAATAAGGAGGACTCAGGAGACTACAAGCAAGTCAACAGTGAGCTCTGGAAAAGTGAAAGAAAAACTAATACTGGAAAGCCTTTCCAGGCACATGGAAGGCAAGGTCATCAGGAGTAGTCAACATGGATTCGGCAAGGGAAAGTCCTGCTTGACCAACTTGATAAACTTCTATGCTGAGTTGACTCGGTTCCTAGACTAGGGTGGAGCAGTGGTATTGTCCACCTTGACTTCAGTAATGCTTTTGATGGTGTCTTCCATGAGATCCTCATAGAGAAGCTGATGTAGGATGAGCATACAGTGAGGTTGACTGAATACTCATTAAATGGCCAGGACCAGAGGGTGTTGATCAGTACTATAAAACCTAGTTGGAGGCTAGTAAGTGGTGGTGTGCCAGGGAGATTTTTAGAGTCCCAAGTTTAACATCTTCATTAATGATCTGAATGATGGGGCAGGGTACCTTCTCATCAAATTTGCTGATAACACAGAACTGGGAGGAGTGGCTGATACACCAGAAGGTTTTGCTGCTGTCTAAAGGAACCTCAGCAGCCTGGAGAAATGGGCTGACAAGGACCTCATGTAGCTGTAAAGTTGTTCCTGAGTGTTGGTTGATTTTGTAACAAAAAATGCACTGAAAGTGCTAAGCACTATGCAAAGGTAAGTATTGATTTATACCATTTCCTGTGCATTAACATGGGAAACATACAAACTCATTTGTCAGTCAAAAGCTCTAGACCTTATCTCCTTCCACTTCCCATCCTCCTGCCAAGTCTGCTTTCTTTCATGAGAGGCTGAATATGATGTGGTACTTACTTTAAATTATTTCCTAAATAACTCTGTTGCTATGGCAGCAACTGCTGCTGCTACTGGAATTTACATGCAGAGCACCCCAGTCAGGAGATTTACAGAAAAGCAATTTAAAATGGTCAAGTTTGTCAGCATTTTTGTAGCCCACCCACAAAGCAGTTCATTATACATCTCTTTGCTAGAAACCAGATGATCTGTTATGACAGGCACAGTTAGTAATATAATAAAAGAGGAAGAAAGGTCCAAGCTATCTAGTGTAGGGTCTTGTTTTTTAGTTTTTTAGTCTAATTTTTTAGTACTTGTGGAATGTAATTTGCTGTTGTGTAGGAACAAAACCTCAGTATGATCAAATGATTAAGTGCAATGGCATTTTATGATTTTGCTTACAAAATAAGGCTGAGCTCTTTAAAAAAAAAGCTTTTTGATTTTTTTTTTCAAATGAAGACTATATCTGTATACTACTTTTTGAAACATTGACATTGCTTTTGAAGGTGTTGTAGGACTTCTAACCTTGTACCCTGACACCTGCTTTCAAAGGTGAAACCCGAGCATTGCCATGTCCACTTGATTTGCAGGAGTGGTTTTACATAAAGACTGAAGAGAGCATGAGTAGCTGAGAGGGCTGGGCTTATATTCCTCATCAAACCTTGTGGTGAGATTGTAGCTTTTTCCTGAGTAGTAGTAGTGAATGTTGTAATTTTGAGTCTATGAGAATTAAATTTGTACAACAGCACTAAACGTTCATGACAAAATGAAATTATAGATTTGAAGATCTACTGGTTAAAAAGTTTGTGTCTTCTAACACTTAACATTTATTTGCCTTTTGTTTAATATTCTTCACTTTCTGAGGTCTTTAATCAGTAATCAATTTAAGCTGCAGCATTATCTGTGAAGGCCATTTTTCTTTGTTCTATGGATAGGAATAAATGCATATGTCATATGGTGTATATGGCAGGTAGATATATTGAATTAATTTGTTGATATCTATATTGGAACCGGAAAGAAAGATGAGCTATCTTTAGTCAATTCCACGTGACCAGAAGCTTTTCCCATTCTGAGGCAGCAGTGTTGCTCAAATGGTACAGGTTATATTAATCAGTAAGCATTTCTCTGTTCCTATAGTCCCTATAGAAACTCCCTAAGAATGGAGTCCAGAAGTTGAGAAGCCGTTCATAATTGGCTAAAAAGTGTCTGTTTTATTGTGGTGCTGAGCTATGGAGAAAATCTGCTTCCCTGTGCAGTTGATTAAGGTATCAATCTACTTTCTCCCCAAGTGGCTTCAAAGCCGCTGTTGCCTTAACTAAAGCAAATAATACCCTTCATTGCAGTAAAACATGAGTTAACAATAGATAGATAATTTTTCCCTGGTTCCCTTTTTGTATGGATGTACAAAATAAAAATAAAGGTTATACTCTTCAATGAAGAAGCAAATGTTCCTTTATTTTTTTCTGTGATATATAAGGCTAGAGTAAATGAATGTAGATCACATCTATCCATTTTACTTATCCCTTAATCAGTCCTTATTTTGAACATAAGAAAATTTTCACTATTTCACAAGCCTTGGAATAAAAATCAACTTTAAAAGCCAACTGATTTTCTTTTGAAGTTTAATTACAGATATTACATTGGGATGATTTGAAATTAAATTTGGCTTAAAATGGAAACTCAAAGTACATATGACGAATATCTCCTGATTTTACATGTATTCTGGAAAATAAAAATCACCTCATTCAAACAGCTTTGGGAAATTGCATGGCATATACTAGGTTTCCTAAAAGGGTTCAAGCATTCTTACTTCCTGAAAGATTTCTTTCTTTCTTTCTTTTTCCCTTTCCCTTCCTTCCCTCACTATTCTTTTAAGGGTGGGATTAAGGTGTGTTTTACGTGTTTCTGGAAATAAATGTGACCAGTGACAACACTACATTCACACTGGCTGTTTAGATAGCTAGTTATGAACAGTTGATCTAACAAAACAATGTTACTTGACCTTGTCATACTCAAAATCAAGCATAATGCAAATTTATGCTCTCAGAAAAACCACTAATTACATCCTTAGTTCTGTGTTATAGTGTGCAAAACAGAGAACTATTAAAATACACATGGAGGATGTGCAGCTTTAATTGGAGACTTTGAAGCAGGATTTGAATTTTAAAAATACATTTGCCTGTGAAATTATTTGCAATAAACAGCAGTCCATCCATGAGGCTAAATGGAAAATGCAAGTGAAAAATAAGTGCATTCATAAACTATTATTTTTCTACCAATATGTACAAACTACTTCCCTGAAGTGAGGTGGAGCAAATATATGCCTTAAAAATTTTCAGGGCTTTGATTGCCATAAAGAATTTTCCTTGTATGTTGACTTGTTGTGCCATAAAAAGACACAGTAAGCTCAGAGTTTCAGAAATATCTCTATTAGGTCTGGAATAAAGCAAGTAATACTTTTACTTAAGGAGTACCTGAAATTTGCTAAACTTCTATATAAACTGTTACAGTTTGAGAAACTCTTTTTTATGTAAAAGTAATGAGGCAACCTGCAAAGCTGGTGTGCCTTTACAGAAGAGATAATGTCTTAATTTATATTTCAATTCACAAACCCTTATTTGTGAGGTAATGACTTAAGTAAATATAGTATGAAGCTTTATCACTTTTGCTAATCAAAATACTCCAATGACAGGATTGCATGGCAAATACAGATGCCTACTTGCAATACTTAGAAGTCTTGATGAGTCTCTAGTCTCTTAATATACCCCCTTTTGTTTGCTATGTATAAGAGCATTTTGTATTCCAAAATGCTTCCCAGTGAAATCTGTCATTATACTATACCTAAAATGAAAAGGGCAAATCTGGAAGAATCTTGGTAGGATGTGGTGTGTTTGGTGGAAGTTTTGATACCTGGTTTTGGCTGGGAATGGAAGAACAGAATGTAGGGTAATGCCATACCAGAGAGGTCACATCGTAAGTCCTCAGGTCTTGGCAGTAGATCATTAGTCTTGAAAAAACTTGCTCTGGATTGTGTAATTGAAAGAGTAGTTTGTATAAATTCAGACTCTCAGGAATAAATGCAGCATGCAAATAATTGTTTCTGTAAACTTGCATACTTCAAAAACCCTTGCCTTTTGCCATCTGCCTTCTCTGCCTGCTTTTAACTATCTTCTGGCTTTACTGGCTTGCTTATAGGTAGTAGTTTCAAAATTCATTATCACCATCCATAAATCTTTTGGAAAAAGTTCTCAATATTCTCAATACATGATTGAAGATGCATGCTGACATTGTGCCTAGGACTAGTACTACCCTGAGCAAATATTTGTGGCTTTTTCNTTTTTTTTTGTGTTTTTTTTCCCCCAAGTCTAGTTAGTAGGATTAATTAATGTGTACATTGTTACTGTAGAAATAATTTCTTTTTTCCTTGTAGGGGCAAAAGGGAAGTGTGAGAAAGGATAAGATTTCAATGCTAACACCATATTGACAGTGACAGAATACTAGTTGAGCTATAACCTCAGCTAGGGTTGAAAAAGGAGCCATCCTAGATGTTAGTTTACCTTAACATTAAAGTACCTTCTGATCTGACATGCTGATTTTACACTGTGACCAAAAAATCTGAGAAATAAAAATCTCCTAAAAATTTTGTAAATTACTGAATCTTTTGACTGTTCTGCTTATAAAGAACTTGACTTTCTCTGTTTGGCAAGGAGCCTTAAAATATGGTGTGGTAATGTTTAGGGTCACTCTTTACCCTTTCTTCCTTCTTACCCTTTCTTCCTTCAAAGTACTACTTTTAAAGATATTACCTATATCTTTTATTCTTCTTTCAGTTCAGCCAATTATAAAGTTTGAGTCCCATGTAAAGTAATAGTAACAACCCCTCACACTTGTCAGAGGTTTTTACTTTTGCTTCTAGTACACATTACGGGTACTTCTGAGGAAGATTTCGAAGGCTGCCACACTTGTTGCACAGAGTAAAAGATGATTTTTTAGTCATGCTAAATGGGCTCCAAAATAAAAATTCTACTCCAGGAAATAGCTGTGCTACCAGTGAGGCAGTCTCCAATTTTCAGGTGTTATGTGTAGCAGGTTTTTGGACAACTTGATAAATGGTATAATACATGATTTTTACTGTTCCTGCAGGAAACCAAAGATACGCAGTCTTAAATTTGGTGCCTCCAGTGGGGGAAGCTCTATGGAACTAGGAGGTGGCCATTGTCTCATAAAACCTATTTGTTTTTACTTGTCCAACTTAGAAATTCAGGGGTGTGCCCCTGAATCTAGGTGGTCAGTCAGGATTGCCTTTAGAGGAGGAAATTATTTTCTCCTATGCTGATGGAAGGAAGGAATGTAAGAAAGAGATGTTTCAATTCTTAGTAAATTAAAAGCAATGATTAAAAAAATAGGCTTTAACAGTAACTAGTAATTTTTGACCAGGTGTATAGATACAGCATTTTAAATACTTCTACATGGCAATGCTTTTATGAAGAAGTAGTTTAATATATGTGTAATCTCTAATGTTTTTTAAAACTGATTTTGAAAAGAAAACAATCCCAAAAGAGTCATGCATGCTTTGCAATAATTATGTAATTATGTAAATGAGACCACTGCAGAGTTTTAGACTGTAAAATGTCCAGTGCTGCTTGTTAGGACAAGAAGTGTGTTGCTGGGAAGAATATATTCCTTTGAGCATGGCACAGCTAGTGTCCTTTTTATGTAATCAAATAATCTTGCAGATTTCAAGCATCTTTAAAATTCCCTTAGAAAATAATGCAATGAAAATGCAATCAAGATGATGACACTAGTTCTTGTGGAAATTTGTTGGTGGTAGCTTACTAACCAGAATTATTTTTTGTTTGTATATTGTGTAGTTCAAGTCATATGCTTTGCAGTTGTGTATAGTTCAGCACAAGTCACTGAATGCTAATGAAATATGTTCTTTATTGAAAAAAGCTTACATTTTGGGTGTTGAAAATTAGGAGACTTCATACATTCAAAATGGCTACTTGCATCAGCATTCTTAGAAACCTTTTATGTTGAATTTGGCTGACTTCAAAGGCAGACGTTTCTGTTGATTTTTGAGAATTATGTATCCTTGAATGCTGTAAGGCAGAGCAGCATTATGAGACAGAATATTGAACAAAGCCACAGCACACCAGAGCAAATAGGCTAAATGCTAAATATTTTACCAAATAATCTCGGTGCTGTTTAGCTTTCTTGTCCTGAGACAAGGATTTCTTTTTCCTCTCTAATCTATTAGGTTAATGGATATAGATGGCTTCTGTTTATTTAAGGTTTTAGACACACTATGTCCTTCTCATAATGAGTTAGTTTAGGGTAAGTTTGCAGGGTACAAACCTCACAGTGCCCAAAAATGCTGCATTACATTTCTGCACTCATTACAAGTCTGAGTACAATGTAGGGACAGTTTGTTCTGTGGTTACACACAGCAGCCCACATAGAAAATAGCTGATTAAAAAGAAAGGTATCTGACCTAGTCCAGAGCATGCAACATTAGAAAACTCCATATCAAACCAGGTTTTTAAAAACAGTTCTCAATGTCTGTGAGCTGTTTTTACGCATTAAGAGCACATACTAGAAAAAAGGTGACTTGCAATTTCAATAAATTTTCACAAAATGCCTAAATACACACACAATTTCTTGGAAGTGATGAAAAAAGGAAAGGAAAAGGATGAGACTTTCTTATGTAGTACCATTATGTAGAGGGAGAAATTTTGTCCTTTTATGAAATATGAATTTCCATGCTTATCATGTGTAATGGTATGTTGAGGTCAAGTAAAATGTCAAGCTCTTTTCAGAACATGGTGAAAATAGCAGAAATGATAAGAAATTATGCATTTCAGAAAATCCTACTGTTTATTCTAAGAGCAGAGAGAAACTGTGATTAATCTCCTGCTTAAGCTATAGATGACCCAGTTAAAGCTTTGTTCATAAGAGAAACTGCAACTTTAATCAAGCCTATATATAAAATCTAATTACGTTGCAATGTGTATTTAAGATTGAAAATATATTTGTGCTTGGCTGGGGGCAACAAGTTGCAGCTTGCTATGGGCAATTTTGTTTGTGGGTGAGAATGAAAGTAATCGTGTGATTCTGTTTGCCTTATATTTTAATTGCTTAAAATAATCTTGTGTAAGTCTTCATGTATTTTTACCTTGTCAAAACCACTTTTTATCATCTTCCTCTATCCACAACGGTTTCGAGTTTTTTCCTATAGATATGCAAACTGTAGCTTCCTGCAGCTGGCTTTGGCTTTGCAGACAGGGATTTCATATTACAGGAAAATAAATGGGAGCAGAAGAAACTTCTGCTTTCCTGTAAGATGATTTACCTGTAAGGAGTTTTGTTATTGGTGTTTTTTTCTTTTTTTCAGTGAAGTGTGGAACACAACAGTGGTTGTTAAAAAGTAAAATATTGACTTCAAAAGAATTGATATTTGCTGTTTATAAAACAATATCTAAAAGTGAACTGAAAAAGTTACATGAATGCTACCTACTAGTAAAATTAGTGAGGGAATGGAAATGACTATCACCCTGAAAATAGAAAACTATATTACTTGTCATTAGACTCATAGGCATGGTCCTTGTTCTTCCCCACTGACATTGTTAGTTTCATGGAACAGTCTCACATGTTCCTTGTATTTGCCTTTCATGGAAAGAAATATTATGTGTCATATTATAAATGATGGGTGTAACAACCATCTACTTATTGGAGGAAAATGTATGAAAGGGTAATAAAAAGGTTGCTGGATCAACCAGAAAGCTAATTTAGAGCCTCAAAACAAGATACAGAAAATAGCACTCCTCCTTCCTTTTTCCTGTTCCTTGTCCCTATATTGCATTTTCTTTAATGAAAGTTTTGTGAACCAAAGGAAGAATCAAAGAGTAAAGAAGATGAGACAACTGGAGATAGAGAAATTGATGCAGGAGAATAATAGGGTGATCCAGCTGAACAAGTGAAAGTGTGTGTCTGTGTCTTCCTGCATTCAGAAGAATTTAAGTCTTAAATTAATTTTAAACAGGATTCTAACTGTGATTTGTAGGTCTAATAATTTTCCTACCTCTGGCACTTTTTCATTGTCTCCCATAAGCTGGACGAGTCTTGACTTGAACTACCTGATCAGGAGAGATGTGAGAAATAGCACTCTTCTCTTCACAAAAGCTAATTCTGTAATTCTGGTAGAAGCCTGTTTCCTTTTTTTCCTTTTTTTTTTTTTTTTTGGGTATAAAAACTAGGTTGTTTGGATGGCTTTTTTGTGAGGGAGAATCCTGTTTTAAACAATGCTGTGTTTCTGGCCTGTTCTCCAAATGACCCATATGACTAGAAGAGGAATGAGTAATTAGAGTTCTAAGTGTGTGATGGCTACTGCAAGTGTCAAAGGATCTGGCCTGCATTTTGCCTCATGTCACATGGTTCAGACTTGCTTTGTTGCAGAGCAGGGACATTCTTGAAATTATTTGCTCCGTTTATAAAAGTACTTACTTTCATCTGTGATTGTGATTAAAAAAAAAAAAATTATCTCCAAAGCAGTGGAGAAGAAACTAAAATTGATTCAGTGTCCACAGCCCCAGTGACTTCCCAATCTAAACTGTATGTGTTCTTTTATTCTGACCTTCTTTTAAAAGGTCTTTTAGGAGGTATTTAAAAGATGTGTAGAAGTGCCTAGAAGGCACTTCTTAGGAGTGTGATTTAGTGGGGGACTTGGTAGTGCTGGTTGGATTTAATGACCTCAAAGGTCTATTCCAACTTAAATGATTCAATGATCTGAAAAATCTGGAGGTTTTATCATTAAATTGTGCTATGTTTTCAAGGATTTTTATTTTGCTTGTTGTAGCTTATTGTCAGAAACAAGACTTCTGCTCTTTAGGTAAATACCTTTGTTTTGATAAGCACAATTAGGCAATTGTCATTAACACCAACACCAGCAGCTCCCTCCTGTAACTGGCAGAAATAACAGAATTACATTTATAGAAGAATATTTGCTGGGGACATGCTTGAGTGACAGCTCAGTAAAGATCAAAGAAACTACATTTTGCATAGTAGTTAGGGCATGGGCTTCATTGATCCCAGCTTGAACCACCACATATTACCTATATCCTGTCTTTTTCCTCTTGTCCCCCCTCCATGTTTCCCATCCCCTAATACATAATATTAAAATATATAAGAAATAGTTTAGTATTGTCATCTCTGATTTCCACAATCATAGTAGGTAGTAATTATTGCAAAGTGGCAGCCATACTAGAGCTTCAACAATCCTTGCTCCAACAGCTAGAAAATTACAAGGTGTCAGCGTGGCGCTTTCTGTATAATTACATTGATACTGTAACTTAATTTTCATACTTCGAATGAGTTTGCAGTTTGGTTTTTTCAAGGATACCTAAAAGTCAAACATCAGGGTGCAGGTCTTGAGATATGTTGCTGTTACTACAGCATTTAACATTGTGTATTGTAGCATTTCAAAATAGTTTTTTAATCTTTATTTTTTTTCCCCTCATAGAAGGGAACAGTAATATGACAAAGAAAATGTGCTTGCTACATAAACATTAATTATATCTGTACTTATTTCTTATTCATAAGAATACAGAAATACAGACAGGTAAGAGGTTTGAGAATTCTTGTCCTTATTCAAATACAGAATGTTCTAGCATCTGTGCAATGTCAAGTTTTGATTGTCCTAAAAAAGATCTATGGCAGAAATGGGTCCAATCAGTAGAGTGCAAAGGTGAACAGAACAATTGCTTAGCTCAGGAGAAGGTTTCTGGTTTGAATTCCTGAAGATTCACAGTTGTGAAAAGGAGTGCCCAATACAAATCCAGTGCCCTGGATTTCAGGGTAGAATGGCCTCTGTGACTGGCCAGGTTTCAGACTGATTTCTATTCTAAATGCAGGAGTTGTTTTAATATTAGCATAATATTTTTTTCTTTTGATTCTTGGAGTTATTTGCCTTTCTGAAATACTTTCAAACAAAAGTCTTTAGCACATGTGAGGCACTTGGCAACTTTAGTTAATTGGTTTATTTAGTATAATTTTATAAACAACTAGAAAAAGCTTCTTATTTTGGGAAATACTGATCTGTTTTAATAAGCAGTGCTGTCCCCCTGCTCTGTTGGGCAGATTTTGTCACTGAACACTGTCCACTGCAAGGCAGAATGGAAACGACATCTTCCCATTTTGCTAAATAGAGTTTCATCTCTTGGGAGCCATCAAAGCTGTAGAAGTTTCTTTTGTCCCCACTGTGATAATATCACAAATTAATTTTGTCATAACCTTGGCAGACTTGATTAGGAGTGCTCTCATCCCTCTGCTCTGTTAGGCAAGTTTTACTGTAGGACACAGAGAGATATCAACTTACAAAGTACAAACGATACCTAGGGGTGATATTTTTTAGTATCTTAATTATATTTTTACTTAATTTACTGATAAGTGGATGTTGCTTTACAGATTTAGTTATTCTGTTTATCTCCAGCATTGTGTTGTCTCAGCTCTGGAGATAAACACTCTAGATATACCATGATACTGTTTTGCTTGCTTCCTCTACTCCTTCCCAATCTCTTCTTTGCAGACAGTAAACATTATTTTCATTTATGTGGCTGAATGCATTAAATTCCTGATAAAAATTGAATAACGCCTTAATAACAAGGATGTGAATTAGTAGGGATTCGCTGTGGCTTTCAATGTTGTTGTTAATGAGGTGAAACTCTTCAGGACCTCTGGACCTGCTTGAGGCTCCTAATACTGTTACTAGACTTTAATCATACTGACATCTGAAGTCCTACTGTTATATTTGGTAATCAACACATTCTGCTTACACATATAACACATATTCAAACTTATTTGGTTCCCCTGTGGTATCCAAATCTTTGAAACTCCTGCTAATCTGAGTTTTACTATCCACTCCAAAATTGTGTACTTTACTGATTCACCCTTCTGTGATCAAACTTTGTCATCTCTAAGAAACAAAATCCTGTATAGTATCTAAGTGAATGGTGTAGGCCTGAAGCTTATCTCTGTTTCTCCAAGGAAGGTAAAGTTCCATCTCCTGTTGAAGATATAACAGTTGTTTGTCCCTAATTTGATACTACAGTAAATTAATTTCATCATAAAATCCTGTGAGCTCAGGTTTGTGTTCAAGAAGTTAAAGCCTAGACCCCTTAGAGGTTCATGATAGCTTGTTAGAGGCTGCAGAATCTAAATAATTGTGGACTTCCAGAAAAATCAGTAGAATTGGGTCAGGGATTAAACTGGCTCTAAGCTGTCATGATCCATAATGTGAACTTTATATTATATCTGTCCCAATTGTAACTTCATTCTAGATTTTTTGATGTCTTCAGATTGTCTACTTACAGCACCTGTTAACAAAATCTCTTCTAAAGAAGTGGATTGTGACTATATATTTGAAGAGACCTCTAGATTTTATACATGTTGGAGGCATTAGGAACTCTGCTTGAGTAAATCCTTTGTTCTTTACCTTAATTAATTATTTTTTCCAGTGGAACTCTCCTTCGGTTTTGCATGCATAAATTAACTTGCATGCATAAAGTATGCAAAATTTGTCCCTGAATCCCTAGAATGCCTAGGAGAACACAAACTGGCATCTCTGTCTTCCCACAGTTCTTGTTGGCATAAGATCCAGAGATTTTTTGCTTTAGATTTATCCTCTATACCAAGAGCCAAGTAAACAGAGAGGTATGAATGTTCCTGTTAATGCAGAGCTGAATTTAAAGCATATGTTCTACTTTCTGGAATTTTTAAAAAATTCCTTTTCAGAGCTACTTTTGTTTTTAACATCCCTGAGATGTTTGAGCAAAAATGGTGTTTATCTGCCTTGAGAGCACTGGAGAATGATGGTCAGATCACTTCAAACTGTAACTCAGACTCAGGCTTGTGTTTGTTTGAAGATTGAATTCAAAGTGATTTGCAATGAGTACAAACGTCCAGTTCTTGCCAAATTTGCCTCAGTTCTCCAATCATGTTTAACACCACCTCCAACATGGTTTAGAGTCAAAGTTATATTTGTTCTGCAGTCATACTAAGATTGCAGTGGGTAGGTAAGGCTCTTCTGAATTTGGCCAAGGCTGCTAAGTGGCTGCTGGCACTCATTTGTCAGGGATTGTGGCATGTTTTTTTATAGTTGTTGTAAAAATTTTGAGTAGCAGTTGGGAAACAAAAAGCTTTTTTTAAAATGATACATATCTGAAAAAACATACATTGTGAGAATATGCTGTGTTGAATACTGAGAACTAAGTCTTATGCATTCCTTGCAAGACAGAAAAGTCTGCAGCTGGAATTTTTCATTGATTTCAGATTAAAATGTGAAATTGAGTTCTGTCCTGAAAGTTTTGAATATGAAAATGAATAGTGGGATGTCACATCCTTCCTGCTGATAAAGTTTTGAAAGGCAAATCATAATATCTAAGAGTTAGAAATAACTAAGGCTTATTTTTCACATTCTCATTCTAAGAAGATGTAGGAGTGAGATTGGTTTGCCTGAAGAGCATATCTGATTAACCATGAGACAGTCAATGCTGATGCTGAAGTGAAACTGAAGAATTCATGGTTCTGAGCTCTTATGTCAGACTTTATGGAAATTCAGGCAAACATGACTTCAACAGCTTAATTGCAGTTTATGATTTTAGGTCTTATTTCCTATGAAAAAGCTACATTAGAATGATATTTTTTTATGCTACACAATCTTGATTTTCTATGCAGATAGTGTGGCAAACTCTACAGCTGCAGAATTTTAAAAAAAACCACAAACCCAGGCTTTAGTGTGGTTTGTTATTTGATTCTGGTACTTTACTAATTAGACCTATGCTCTTTTACAAAACATTTAGAATACGTCCTTCAGGAAAGTATGCGTATTTCTTTTAATACAGATAACAAACTGTCTTTTTCTTCCTCTCTAGTTTTAATACCACTTTTTTCAGCTGCTCTGTCCTTACCTGCAGGTAAACCCATGCAAGTCTAGCTGCACAGGGTGAATTCTAGCTCTCTTATGCTGTGCCTCCCATAAAGTTTGTAACTGTCTGTTGTTAAGTTAGATAAATGAAGGCTGCTTACAGCATGGGAGATAATTGGGAGTCTGAACACAATTTTAGCATAATTTTACTTGTGTCAGACCGTTCTTATGCCTTTGATTATATGACATGGCATATCTGCAGCAGATTAATGCCTGCAATCAAAGAGGAATGTTAGAAACAGGTGTCTGTTCATCAGAGTGTTTTGTTCCATGACGTGGTTCCAAGCACCCTGAACAGGAAGCACTATATGCTTTCCAGCAGGACTTGAAACTTGTGAATGTATGTAGGTGCTGGTGAGTTAGAGTAAATAAAAGTATGAATTCAAGTGTGATAAGGGAAACTGACCTTGAAGACCTGTGAAGTATGCTCAGGTTTAATTGAGACAGCTTCTGCTCCCAAGAATTACTGCCAGGTGTGTCTGGCTGGAAAAAGACAGCTAAAATTGAGTTGTATGAATAGGGAGGGTTTTTTTGTATTTTTAGTTTTATTTTTAACAGCACTGAAAACTTAAAAGTAGAAGAGTTATTGCATGAAACTGTCCCTGAAATAGAGATAAATCAGATATTTTGTTTCAAGCTTAGTGCACTCCATGCAATACTATGACTAACAGATAGCATTCTTCCTGGAAAATGTTATTTGGCCAAAATGCTTGTGTGATGCATTATTTAGAGGTTATTTAGAATTTGCTGAGCAGAGACATGTGCATCAGCATGAATATTTGACTCTGGTCTGAACCCATTTTTAATTTTTACTGGTGATGGGATTAGACGTGCTCATCCAACTCATCACTGGGCCTTTTCCCACTTTTCAGAAGAGAACTACAGACCAGTTATCCAGTTCTGATGAGCTCATGAATCAGTTCTCCCTGCACCACAAAACACATTCCGGTGCTTCATAATAAACTGCATATGCTGCCAGATGGTAAAAATGTGAAGCTTCTTCAAATGTTTAAATAGTTTAAAATATATGCTGTATCCTTTCTCCCTTATTTTTCTCCTTCCTGAGGTTCTTGCTCAATTCTTTCCCACACCTTCCCCCATACTTTTGTGACTTCACTCTCAAGCACCAATTCTTCTTTTTCCACCCCTTCACCCAGCTGCTTCTATTGCTCCTCCAACTCTTTAATTCCATTCTCTGCTTCTTTGATTTTGTCTTTTTGCTACTTTCCTAATTTTAAAGCTTTACATTCTTTCCCACATTTTTCATCTGATACTGGAACTCTTCTTCCAATTTGTCTTTATAAGGTTCTTCATGAGTTCTCAGTTCAGAGAGAAATTAGAGGGGTGAAGTTAATACTTGGCACCTTCCTCAGGTGCCCAGTGGTACTAAAATCATAACAAAAGTTCATCAGTTTTTGCTTTGTGCTTATGAAGATGATGTAACATGTTTATTGCTAAAATCAAAGCAGTTCTGTACCTTAATATGGACAACAGATGTGAGATGTGTTTTTCAGAAAAAGATTTGAAAGGCTGAAAGACCACTCCTTGAAATGTATCTTTCTCAGACTCTGCTCTGCCCTTGGTCTATTTGTACTTCCACACCAAATAAAGCAATCCTGGTGGTGGGAGATAGGGGCACTTCCAAATTTCAAGAGACCTAAAATACATTTGCTTTGTTTTGAATGAAATTCTCAAACTTTGGTGTTCTCTGATTATAGTTTTTGCAAAATACAGCATATCACTAAGATCTGTTTTCTCATCTGCTCTCCATAAAACCTCTGTTTTTATACATTTGTTGTAGTGCATGCAAACGTTTACCATTCTAAAGTACCCATCTTGGTGTCAGCTTTGCAAATCTCCTGGTATATTGGGAAATGTGAGTTACCCTTTATGAGAGGAATAGTTGGAAACAGAAGAAAACCGATTGAATTCAATAGGGAGTGAAACACAGCTCTTTTTTAGGTATTATTAAGGTGCTGTGAGGAATAAAATGCCTTGAAGATAATCTCTATTAATGTTCTAGTGTTCTGTGAATATTTGTTTTCAATTTCATATTAATTGGTAAATATGCATTTGTTCAGTGATTTCTTACCTGTTTGGAACATGAATTGCTTCCTTCATCCCTACACAACCATCTCAGGTCACAAAAAAAGCCCTAAGTGTAGCTCAGCTTTTAATCCTCAAATATAAATTATGACAGGAAATATTGTCTCATTTCAGCTTATTCAAATGGTTCAAAATTGTTGAATAATCCATCCTCATTTTTAGTGATTTAATTTGACTTTGAACCTTAACAATAATGTAGGCAAACCCAAAATATTTTAGACTTTTTCCATACTGCCTTTGTATTTCTGCATAACAGAAATGTGAGGTTTTTTCCTTTGATTTTAGGACTGAAAATATGTTTGAAATCTTATCTCTTTCTTTGTGGGGCAGGAAAAGTCTTGGTCTAGCTCTTACAGAAATGGATGGGTTTTCTGTTTAATTTTATTGCATATGTAAGAGTTGGGATTTATATGTAGACTTGAATGGGAGCTGGGATCTTTTAGTGTGAATGAAAAGGGCCTTGATTTTCCTTGTTTCTGTCTTCCTGTCTAGTGTCCCATCTCCTTAGCCAAATGAAGGCTGTGTGAAACCCTGACTGAAACAAGATGTTCTTTTGAGAACGTTATACGTTCCGGAGTTATAAATTTAGGACTACTGGATTTTTGCCTGAGGAAACCTAGACAGACATGCAGGTGGATGTGTTGGAGAGTACACATGATGTAAAAAAGTTTTACCAGGGATCCAAACACTATATATACTCAGTCAACCCAGCTGCTGGACTGCACTGAGTGGGCGGAATGATGCTGGAGTTGCTGGAATGCTGCAGGCCACGCCTGGGGCTCTTAGTTTACTACAGATGTGTGGTTGATTTAGTGCCTTCAGATTCTCTTTATGGTCAGTGAGGATAAACAGATACTTTGTGGGATTTGATTTTTTTTCCAGCCAAATGTAGATGTTCTTTTTAGCAGAGGGAAATCACACCCTAGGGAAGACTGTTGGGCTAAAAAGACAGCTCAGAAGGGTTGGCTTACGGGCAGATGTCTGCATTGCCTGATGAAATCTATTCAAATGTCAGCAAATCCAACATAAGTGTATTCCCTCATAAGAGAGGGACAAAAGCTTTATAGTCTTTGTACCCTCACTCCATTTTCCAGGTCCAGCCTAAACCCAGTTTTGTCCTCTTGCTGTAGCTGAACTTGTTTGAGGCAAGAGACTGTGCAGTAAGAACCTGATGTGAGCAGTCAGAGAATAAGCCTGTCATCAGAATGAAATGTTTTTCATATGAGATATGTATTTCAAGGCTTAGAGAATCTGTAGCTTCCCAAACAAGTCCTTCACAGAGTCTGTCTGTAGAATAAAATAAACCACATGCCTCAGGCTTTAGTTACATGATATCAGAAATACAGGAACATTGGGCAAAAAATGGGGTGAACAAAGTCACTCGAGCACTGCAGTGTAGGTGGGAGCCTTGCAGAAGACTGAAGGAAGTGCTGTCTTGGCTTTCTAGAGGTGTTTTTAAAAAACTGAAGAAAGAAAATCTTTCATTATGATAGTCCCCAAAGTGTTAATGGGCTGCTAAAATAGCTCAAGGCTGATGATGGGAAGGATAGATTTTTTTTTTCCTTTGACAGCTGAAAATATTGTTCCTTTTTTTTTCCTTACAGACCTGTGCATTAATAAGTATTAAACTAAATAGTGTGGTAAGACTGTAGACAGCAGGATTTTAAGTTGGTCTTGATCTTGGAAAGGAGTGGGTGATTTACCTCTTGATGAAAACCCCATTTTCCAACTGAATTTTAGTGCAGAGGTTGAAGAATAGATTGCATTTAATAAAATGCAAACCAAATGTAGAATGGAGATTTTTATATCCTATCAGAGGGTGTAAACTTCTAAAAAATGATTGCTGTTGTTGACAGCTGTATAGTCTGTTGTCAAAGGAGTTGACAAAACCCAACAGGACCTGCAGTGTTACCTTTTCACCCTTAGAAGAATGCCACACTACCCTGCTTCACTTAAAGATTTGTGGTTAAAATCACAACTGGTTAAAATGCACAGATGGTTAAAATAACCTCTACTGATGATTTTGGGAAATTAAATGTAGATGAACAAAACTTGTCCAAGCTTTGGCAAGGCAGGGGTTGGAAAATCAATCTGCAAAATAGAAAAAATGTCTGTGAGGTCAGTGAAACTCAGGTAAGATGTGAAGCCCAAGATCATGTGTAAGGATGTTTGATGTAGGGTTATACCTGGAAGGCCTTGTGCAGTGTATGTGTGCACTACTTCACTGCTTTCTGTGCCATTTCACAGGATAAAACACTGCTCTATGTCTTACTGACAGAGATAGCCTAAATAACATAAACTGTGACATTGGCTGAGCTCTGAGCCAAATGTGAGGAAGCTATGTTTGATTTGAGAGTAGTAGCATTCTAAAGGCTCTAAGCCATGCACTGTCGACCTTAAGAAACACAATTTACATAATTTCCTTTTGGATGGAGGGTATATTTTATACACTGATCTCTGAATCTTATGCAATTGAGGCTTTTTCTGATATTAGTACTTGTTTTCTCAGTGTTTCTTCATCTCTCGTGCTTTAATTGAGGAAGAGTTTGGCAGAAGGACCTATAGTTTAATATTGCTACCCAAGAAGTGTTTTAAAGGGTTTGTATTTTCTAGTTTCCTTCTGAACCTTTGTGACGGGTAATTTGTAGCTGGCAAAGGAAATTTGTATAGCTCTTTTCCTTCAGTCACTGACTGGTTGGACAGAGATGTGTGACATGGGTTTGTATCTGGGAGATGATACTCACTGTGTGGTAGTAGTTTATCCTATCTGTAGTTTTTTCTTAAGGAATTGCATCTTGTCAAAAGAAATTTTATTTGGATTTGTGCATTAATTTTCCTCCTTCAAAGGCAGTACCTTAAGATTAAAGGCATAATTTCTAGCAAAAGTATCATTATTATTATTATTAACTGTTTAAATCCTGTATTAAAGGTGTTTTTTATGGCAGTGGAAGTATGTCTGGAATGCTCATTAAGTATTGTAGCATGAAAGCATTTTCCTAACTGAAAAGTATCAGAGCAGCCAGCAGATCCACAGAATTGCTTGCTGACTTGTTTAGCTGAGCTGACACTGACCCTCACCTCAAGCTCTTATCGTCTGTCCTGTCTCTTGCTGGCATAGTGCTTAATCACACCATGCCTCTTTCTTCCTTATGTGGGCTGTGTCTCAGAATTCCGACATGTCTAAATTAATTTTACAGCTCTTAAATCAGTTTTTTTACGAAGTAAAATAAAAATATTAAAAATAAATGTTGGGCAAGTTGGAGGATGCCAAGGGAACTCCTGTTTTTGCTTCTCGTGGCTCCTTGTCTGGAATGTTTCTGTCAGACATCATTAACTTATGATTGTTCGCATAAGTTAATGATACTTAGCTGTACAGCTAATCATTGAGCCTCTATTAAAACTGGTGAAATACATCAAGATTAGAATTCTTTTGCCTGTATCTCTGAGAAATGTTTAATATCTTTGGAGATGTTCCATAATATGAAACAAAATGGAGACTAAATCCCAAATGGAGTTTTTTAAATAGGTGAAACACCTTAAGGAAGCAGAACATCTTTAGGGCAGGGTTTTTCTTAGTGAGATTGTAAAGCAAGATATGAGAACTGCTTGATGAGCTTGTTTTTTTTTAAGGTTTTCAAGATACGTGAATCTCTTTTTTGCTTATGAAATGAAATCTAAAATGCTACTGAGGGGAAGCTCAGTTATACTCTGAAAACAGGGGATAATGGGCAGCCTGCCTGCTGATGCAGCACTTACCTTGTTTCTAAGTTATTGTTGTATCAGATGACATGCTGTTATTTTTAGAGTGGCACTGTGGGCTTTGGGGAACTTTCTGGTGGCTGAAAGATAAAACTGCCCTTTTTTAAAAAAAAATAATTCAAAATACACTTTATGCCATTAAGTATCAGAAATAGTCTCTCTTAGATTCTGAACACCTGTAGTTCATTCTTTCTCTGTAATGCCACATGTATTGTGGAAGAAAATCATAAAGAAGGTAGAGGAGAAGAATATCTTATTAACTCACGTGCATGACCTGAAAGGAAAACCATCTTTAGCGCCTCAAACCACAATCTTATGTTTTTTACACATGATAAAAGAATTTTTTTTAATAACTAGATATAGGCAAATCCTTCCATTTCATAATTTGGATTTGATGAAATTTGCTAGGTCATAGGTATCCCTTGGGATTGCCTATGCTCAAGAATTGTACTACTTTGTTTATACTTGTGTTGGTTTTATAAAGCTAAATAGCAGCATTATCATGGGAGGAGAGTTGACTCTTTTTTTTTGTGAGGCAGTCCTATTTAACTAACATTTCAGGTAGGAATGAGAAGTGGTAACTATCATGAAAATTTCAGGTAGTAATGAAAAGTGGACTATCACGTTTAGTCTCAACACTAATATTCTCACTATTGTGACCGTAGGAAGCCTCAAGATTCTTGAACTGCCAGTAAAAGCTGAATATAACTTGCTGTTTACTTAAAACAGTCTGTATTGGAGTGCTGTCTTGACAGTCAACTAGTCTTCTGACAATATTTATTTATTTATAATACCAATTTTTTTTTTTCTGTGGCAATACTTCTTGACTATCAAATCACTGTTGGAGTGTGAGTAAATCCTTACAGTTCTTCTGTGCATTAACTTTGTCCTGGTTGTAACTTTTAGGTGGTTACTAGATGGATACTGTCTGGAGAAGGACTTGGGCAGAAAGGTTTGTTTTCTGGGGGTCCCTTGGGAAAACCCCCTGTGGGGGTCCTTGCAGGAGTGCATGTGGACTGCAGCTGAAACTTGCTTTGATGAGACAAAATGCTTCTCTCAGAGGTTTGAGTGACCAAGTCTCCACACAGGGTAGTAGGGAGTAATGAGAGGAGACCTGTGCAATGAAAAAATTGGTGTGGTCCCCATCACACACACTTTTGGGATATTATTTCAGCCAGCCTCTTGTCTGGTCCTCTGGTACAATGGATAATGAGGAGCATATTTTTGTGTTTACCTTAGTGTGAAAAAAATTCAGCTGGTGTCTTGTGAGGAGACTGCTTTATCATGTGAGATCTCCACAGTTAGGTGGAAAGCTTGCCTTGTAAGCAGATTTGTCATCTTAACTGGCACACTGATGTAGATGAGTTCACAGGGAAGCAAATAATCCTGTTAGGAAATGCCAGCAAGAGGCACCTCACCCTAGATACTGAAGCACGGTACATATCATGCAATCTCCACAGCTATTGAGACACTGGCAGCTTCTTAATGACAGTACTTGGAATCATTGAGGTATGAACACCATCATACCAGATGTGAAGTCTTTTAAAACTGTACTTAATAAGAAGCTTTCTGGGATAAAAGATGGTTTTCCTTTTGGAGAATTTTGAAATTTTAAGCATATCTGTTAAGGAAAATGTATTATGTGAAAGAGAATGAAAAACTGAATAACTCTCAATGAATTTAGTAAATTATTAAATTAGAAATTGCAAAAGGTTCTTTATTAAATGTTATATCTGTAAATTTTTGTGGTGAGTGCTGCTACTGAACAAGAAGATTCTGTAAGTGTTTGATTTTCTGTTGTCTTTGCATTTTTTGGCATATCTTTTTTATTATCTCACTTTAACTATCTTTGGGCAATTGCAAATGCAAATTGTCTTTTCAAAGACAATTTTCATCCTGATGTAAGAAATAAACTTTTACAGTAAGAACAAACTTTTGCTGGAATGATCTCCCCAGAAACATGGTGGAGTCCCTGTGACTAGATATTTTCAAGATGTGACTGGACAGGGTGATGAACAATCTCATTTTAAGGTTCCCTTTCCTTCAAAAGTTTGGCCTGGAGGATTTCTTGAAGCCCCTTCTAACCTGAGCTGCTCTATTTTTCTGAAATTTACTGTCAGTTGTTTTGTAATTGCCTTACTAGAGGCTCAGTGTGTTCTATGGTTGCTTCAGTAGCAGTTAGCTAGAGTTCAAAATTTTCCATCAGACTTGAATACCAGGAATGGATGCATATAAAACTTACGTAGGCTTAGACATTTTTGTAGTTACAAACACTTTGGCTGAGCAATCAAAGTATTTTTCTCGAGTGTAAAGCTTTATTTTCTCGCTCCTTACACTGAGTAATAGCTGTGTCCTCCTCTTGCTCCCTCGTGTAGCTTAATCACCCAGCAATGGCTCTCTGAGCTCTCTGCAAGGTGAATGTTTCAAAGAGCTGCTGCTGGCTATTGATGTATGGCTGGGGAGGCCGTAATTTGTGGTGGTTTTTAACTGTCTGTTTTGTGGTTGTTTATTTTCTGTAAAAGATTCACCTGTCTTTCAAATATATCATATTTGAAGAATGGGAGGAAGGCAAAAAGCCTTTGTTGTGAAGGTGTTTTGGTGGACAGCAGATGTAGTTTTTCTTAACTTCTACACATTAACTTCTTCCAGCTATTAATCTTCCTTCATGAGAAGTTTCTCTCAGATGTGTAAAAATGCTTCCACTACTTTGTGCTGTTTTAAATCATGCTGAGGTAATTAGGATATAAAATGGTTGTTCCTCTGTCACCTCGACCTAGGCAGTAAAAAAACAGTGTTTCCTTGCCATTTGTTCTGTCAGGATAATGCATTTTTCAAGAAAGAAAGGAAACTGGAGAATAAAAAAAGAGTTCAAACAAGGCTACCAAAAGTGTTTCAGAGTTCTGTCTTCAGTACAAAACCAGCATGGCTTATTTTAGGAGAGTTAGCAAACAACTTAGAGGTGATATTTAAAAAGTATATTTAGTATGTGTCATTTTCCCTTACCATACTCTCATCTTAATGCACAATTGCTCAATTGATTGTAACTATGTTGGTTCTTGTGGCAGCCTTTTGAGGGAAAATGAAAAGACAGTAGTTCCTCTTCCTTCTATCTTGTGATATGTGAATGATTATCTGATATAATGAAATATTAGAAGACATAGGACAAGATAATTTCAAAAATTGAATCCTAATAAGATAAAATTAACTGGGATTCTGAGTTTCTGCCTGCAAATTAAATAAAGGGAGGCAATGGAAAGGACTTTCAAACCAGCAATGAATGTGTAGAGCAGACATCTAGAAGGATAATGTTACAAATATTTGAAATCTGTCTTTAAAATATGAAGTCTAGTATGTGTTTTCTAAAAATTTTGTCTTGAAGTATTACTGGTTTCTTTGTTACTCCTCCCTCCTCCCACTGTTCATAGTCCAAATTGCCTAGAATGGTACTAAAACCTAGACCTGAGCTCTCTCCCTTGCAGCATATTTCTACTACTCAGCAAGGGCAGTTCAATGAGTTCAGGTTACCTTCTGGGCCCCTTCTGCAACTCTCTAGGGTTGTCAGCTTCTGAGAGTGGAACGTTTGTGCCTGTGTGAAAAGGATAGTTTCTTATTCCTGAATATGTTGGTGAGTTCAGATTGTAGGGGTTTTCATGCATAAGAAGGTCTGTGTGTTTTGTTACTTTGGATAGGCTTTGGTAGTTCATAGCTAATACAATTTTTAATGAATTTCTATCCAGAGATTCTTTTTTCTTTCCTAGAAACACTGAAATGTAATGTTTCTAAATTTTAGCATTCTCCCTGTGTGCTACAGTTGCTCAGTGACATTATCAAGATAGCAGCCAAGGGTTCCTGAGGTTCTGAGTCACAGTTCTGCAATAGGGTGCCAAAATCCTTACTAGACTTCCCGAGCATGCCTCACTGCAAGCTGAGGCTCCTGGGACTTGTAGACTGCCAACTCTGTGACAGAAACTCTGGCATAACTTTCTTTCCTGTATCTGGCAAACCGCAGGTGCTGGTGTCCTCTGTTAGACACACCTGGCACACTTTTCCACAACCCAGAAATCTCATTTTTGAATATCTCATGGCATGAACAGTCTGCTTGCTGTATATGCCCTACATCTACAGATTTCTTTATTTCACCTGCAGCCTTTTGTGTTGAGAATTTTGAAGAATGTCTGGGAGGAAGTCTTCTGGCAGGAGAACACCTACTTCCATGTCCTCATTGTTCTCTAGGTGTTAGTACTCTTTTAAATTAATGCATATTTTAGGATGCCAGGTACATTTTGAATTTCATAGTTAAAACATAGAACACTCTTCCTGGAATGGTACAAGAGCTTTTTCACAAAAAGATCCCCAAAAATTGGGATTGGGATTTGGATTTTCAGAATAAAACACTGGAATAAAGTACTCATGAATATAAATTTCATGCTCAGTTGCCTCTTTTGAAAAACTCCCCCTAATAAAACAATAGTATCTGAGTAATATACATGTTTTTCAAATAGCAAATGTAAGGAAGCAAATTCATACACATGAAGAAGCTCAGAAATCTGAATAAAAAAAATTAGTGGAAATAACTAGAAAATTCCAGGAAAAAAAAAAAGTTAAGAATTTCTATGAAATATTCATTTATATCATTCTGACTGTACTTTTTGTTACATATCTGATAGGATTTTTATGTCTTACAAAACAGCTATAATTTTGATGATGTTTCAACAAGTTTTCTGAAAACACTCTGTATTAACTTAAGACTGATAAAAAATTATTCAGAATAACAAACATGGACCTTGAAGCAAGAGCATTTTGTGTATTATGGCTGTTTGATTAGCAGAGCAGTAAAAAACACCCATGTCTTTCATAATGGCAATTCAATGGAACATGGTTGTTCAGGTAATGAAGATATTCAGATTTCATTTTTCAGTCAGGCTTTTATTGTTATGGAGCAAAATGGCTGGGATCTAGCATCAGTCCTAGAAATTTTTCTGCCCATGCTCAGCAGCAGTCAAAATGCCTGAGCTCATTTCTATGTATTTGTGGGTGGAGAAAAGCTAACAAGGAAAGTGTTCCAAGCAATGTCTGTGGTTTTTGTTTTGCTGCTGTTATATAAAAGGCCAAAATAATATTATGAGATCATCTGAGAATCTTAAATATGCAAATATGGGTTACTGTTACCTAACACTTGCTTTATTTTCCTCTGCTTACTTGTTAGGTTTGGGAAGATTCTATTTTATAGAAGAATGCCAATTTTTAGGTATTTGCTATGAGCAGCACATTTAGATTCTGTATATTTTTAATGAAATAATGCAAGTGTAAGTTTGTGCATTTCTGTAGCTCAGTGGACCTCTTTACTCTTATATTTACTTGATTAAATAAAACATTGAGTTCTCAATAAATTTTGCCTTTACCCAATGTGTCAGTGGGGTTTCTGGCATCACAAGTCAGTCGGGTAATTTATGCTGCTGATGTCAAAAGTCAGACAATAAAAATAACATACGGAGGTGAATTTGATTAATTCAGTTTATCAAATTGCTAATTTGAAATGTCTAATTGTATCTGACAGTTATACTGCTTCAAAATATTGAACAGGAGGAGTCTTTCAGTATGTCTGGAGAGCACCTACTGCCTTGATAACAAACTACTTGGAAGAGATGGTGTTTGCCCAGGAGTGCTACAGGAATTCAAGGGAGAAATATCTGTGTTACTACTGGTGTTGCACAGCTTTTAGTTTAAAATTTTCTTGATGCCTAGGATTAGAGGATGGTTAACACAATGGCAGTGTTTAGAAAGGGCTTAATATGAAACCTAAAGAACTACAAGCCTATAAGTCTCTTGTATATAATACAGTACAAATTATTTTAAATAGACTTTGTGAACTAGTGGATAAATATGATATAGATACAGTAGATATACTTGGTACGTGTAGGTATGGCTTTTGTGAAAGGTGATTGGCATAACCATTATTTTGGAGTTCTCTGAAGGATTTTGGTTCATTGTTGATGAGAGTGACCTGAATGATGTGCTGTACTTGGACATCTCATATATAGTAACAAAATCTGGTTTCATAAACCAGATGATTTTATGGAAGCAAGGCAGTCAAGACCCACGTGGGAACATCTTTCCTTTGACAAAAAATCAGTGGAAAGCCAAAAACTGAGGATAGTAATAAATTATTTGGTTTGGTGATGGGAGGAGGGAGAGAAGACTTGCAGGTGTTTGGTCTGCATTCTGAACTATTCAGTATATTTTTAAATGACCTGGAAAAGGGGATAGTGTAGTGGCAAATTACTGTGGGAATAGGGCTATGGCTAACTGTGAGGAATGGCAGAGACATGTTAAAACATTGTCTGACTGATTAAAGAAAGGCAGGTAAAATTCAGGTAGATAAATATCGGGTCTTTTTTTTTTCTATCAATTGATATATTACATGATGGTTTCCAAGTTGGTCCTTGCAACATAATGAGTTACTGTCTAACAACGACCAACACCACTCTGTCATTACAGATATAGTCATGGAAACATCAACTTAATGCTAAATAGTGGTCAAAGAAGGAAGTAAAATGCTACTAGTCGTTAGGAAGAGAATGCTCAGTAAAGTAGAACATCAGGGCAGTGTTGCATGATTTGTCAGCATTCTGAATTCTGTGCAGATTTCTGCTCTTCTCAACATGATGAGAACAGAGTGGAGAAAATTAAAAAAAGAATAAGGATAGCAACAGAAAAACCATTCTTATTAGGAATTTTGTTGCTTGTGCATTCCATAAGATGAAACCACAATATTTCATCCAGTTTTTAGTCTCTTGCAAATAGGAATTCAAATGACTGCTTCCAAAATATGCCTAGTTTGATTCAAATTGCAATATGAATCCAATTAATGTTATTTTCCAAGCAGTTTTTCAGGATGCAGCTGAATCAGAGCTTAATGACATCAGCTGGCTAGGTTCCTGTGAACTGCAGTGGGCCTGGAATCAGGTGTCTCAGAGCAAATTACTAGAGGGTTTGGGTTCTTACATAACAAAGCAGCAAAAAATAAGCATTGTGCAGTTTTGCCAAATGTCCATTGGATGCACTCTCCCATAAAGAAACAATTATTTATGCATGCATTCCAATTTATAAGGAGGGAAAAATGGCTTTTTAAAAACCTTTATCACTCTTCAGATAGTTCTTATTATTGCCAATATCTGGATGAGATATTCTGGGAAAATCCAATAGCGAAACATGTAATAAGCAGTAAGATTGAGAAGGTTTTCTGCTATTTCTTTGTGAAAGAAAACATGTAGCATCTTGAAATGCATAAAGAGATGTATTCCACAACACTATTTGCATTAAACCAGTGCTAGTTACAATAAAGTTTTTGCAAATCTCACCTACTCTTCATGTTATCAGCTGCATATAGGGTAGTTTTTCAATTTTTTCTATTATTTGCAATTTAAACTTGTATTTCAATCACTGGCAGGAGATATTATTTGTAATAAGTATAAGCAGATGCCTTTTCCTGCTTTTGGCAACTTTAATGTTAGGGGAAAAAAAAGAGATGATTTACTAATTAATGTTTTTGCCTGCTGAGACACCTTCCCTTAAGCGAGCCCTGTTTGTCACAGTTGTGTAGCAAGTGTTTTGTCCTGAGGACTAATTGGCAGTCTAGATGGACTGTGACATTCAAAAATATGGAACAGAATTCAAGAAAGTGGAATGCAGCCAGAATTTTAGACACTTCTGTGCATTTAATATGAGGTAATCTCACTGGTTTTTCATACTGTTTACAGCTTCTGGGTATTTTAAATTGCAATGAATTCTGCTGGTTTTCTTTTATTTCTTTCCTTTTTTTTCATCCCCTTAGAGTAAGCATCTGATTTAAAACCAAACCATTTCTTTCAGAAACTTCTTAGTATTTCTTTGAAATGGTGGTATAATGATGGAAAATTGTGGTTTCAATATACTCACCCTTGAATGTTGTACTACATTTGGGATATTTTTTCCCCTTCTTCCTTTAGTTTACTGAGAAATTTTATAATTGACTGTAGTGGGTTGCTACTGGCTGGATGCCAGGTACCCATCAAAGCTGCTCACTGCCCTCCACAGCTGGACAGGGGAGAGGAAATGTAATGAAGTGTTCATGAGTTGACATAAGGACCAGGAGAGATTGCTCATCAAATACCATCATGGGAAAAACAGGCTGAAAGTAGAGATAATAAATTTATTGCTAACAAAATCAGAGCAGGAAAACAAGACCTTAAAAAACACCTTTCCTGCACCCCTCCCTCAAGAAACACCTTCCCTCCACCAGTCCCTCCTTCCCAGCTCTATCTCCTCCCCCAGTGGCACATGGAGACAGGGAATGGGGGGTATGATCAGTTTATCACCTGTGCTTCCTGCTGCTGCTCAGGGAGAGAAGTCACTCCCCTGCTGCACCGTGGGGTCCCTCCCACACAAGACAGTTCACTGAGAACTTTTCCAACGTGGCTCTGTCTCACAGGCATCTCTGAACTGCTGCAACCTGAATTCATCCCATGGGCACCAATCCCCCCCAAACTGCTGTGGTGGAGTTCTTCTATGGGATGCAGTCCTCCAAGGACAGGCTGCTCCAGCCTGGAAACAGGGGCTCCTTCTCTCCACCGGGCCTCTCACCGGATCACAGCCTCCACCTGCTTTGGTGTAGGGCTCTTCCACAGGCTGCAGGTGGATCCCTGCATCCCTGTGGACCTCCAAGGGCTGCAGGGGCGCAGCTGCTTCAGCATGGTCATCACTAGAGGCTGCAGAGGGATCTCAGCTCCAGCTCCTGGAGCACTGCCTACCCCTCCTTCTGCACTGGCCTTGGTGTCTGCAGATTTGTTCTCACATGTTCTCACTCTGCTCTTCTCTGGCCACAATTACAACTGTGCAATAACTTTTTTTTCTCCTCTTCTTCTTCAAATATGTTGGAACAGAGGTGTTACCACCATTTCTAATTGGCCCAGCCTTGGCCAGTGGCATGTCCATCTTTGGGGCTACCAGGGGCTGGCTCTGCTGGACATGCAAGATCCTTCTGGAAGCTCTTCACAGAAGCTGCTGCAGCCCCCCTGCTACCAAAGCTTGGCCATGCAAACCCAGTACATTAACTAATACAGGACTATCAGTTTAAGAAATACACATTGTTGTACATGATTGCCAGAGGAACTTATTGAAGAAACGTCTCTGGGATAGCTAAATTCTGCAGGTCATCACATGTTCCTGTCTAGTATGGAGCCTGTGATCTGAAGCTGACATTACTCTTAGTCCATGTAACTGAAGTTCAGGGGTTACTGGTATTATAAATACTGACTGTCAGGCCCCACTGACTCCATTGTGAATACTGATGTCCTTCAAAAGAACCTTATTTAGTATTTGCTTAGAATTGTGCATTCCTTTTGCTTTACCTAGACTTGTCCTGTCACTCTCTTCCTCCTTTGTTCTCCATAGATTTTATATCTTTATTTGTCTGCTATGTACACTGTTCAGAGTTATAACTCCTGGTTGGACTGTGACAGTGCCTGTAAACCTCAGTCAGGATCTGCACTTTTGTGCTGTGTGTAGCAGAAGAGCATGATATTTTTCCCCTTTGGGAGTCCTCTGACAGTTGCATTCTGGAGGTTACTTATCCCAGCAACTGTAGGCTGGGATAGCACATTAATGACCAAGGAATATGAGCCCAGAATATGTGTCTTTGGCTTTAATGGTGATATTGAGATAAAGTTTAATCCCTGGTAAAATAAATTTGAATTTGAAAAGAGCAAATTTGGTGTTCTTTGTCCTTTAAAAAGGCTGAGAAAGAAACCCAAACAAACCCAAAGCAAACCTGTCATGCTAAGAATACACAGGCCATGAATGTAGAAGGGGTAGCTTGCTCACTTGGGGCATAGACATTAAATCACTTGTGCTCTCTCCAAATTTGGGCCTTCTCTTTTCAGAATGCTCGTAGTGAATGCAGTAAAACAAATCTTCTATGGAATATTTGTAAGTTAATGCAGTGATTGGCATAAAACATGCTAGTAAAAGTGTAGCCATGCTTCCTGTTTGCATTTTCCTATGCTGTTGGCATATTTTGTTTTAGCATAATCAATCCTTTTTATCCCCAGATGCTAGCCCTTTCAGTGTTTTTAGTAATTAGGGAGCAAGTCTCTAAATTTACCTCATCAATGTCAAACAACATTGAATACCTATTGAGCTTTTAACATTATGTCTGTAAAACCTACAATTGATGTTTTTTAGGAAATATATGGGTTTTACTGTGTTTCTAAGTACTTGATTATATGATCCTTGTTTAGGCTCAATTGTGAATAGTTAGCCTGAATGACAAATAAAAATAAAATAAGTCATGACTAGACCTCAGATAAAACAATTTTTTAAACTAAAATATTTGCTGAAAATTTAAGATATAGGTGAATTGTTGACAAGAAGGGAAAAATTTAACGCTTAGTAAAACAGTGGGTTTTCAGTTACTAATAAATGCTGGTATAGTTAATTTTTGCAAAATTTTATTTGTGGAACTGTAATTTAGCTGGCTATTATGCCTTGAAACCTAGCATTGCTAACACAAATTGTATCAGCATACTTACTGGGACTGCCTTATTTAGCAGTGATAACACATACCTTAATCTGTAGCTATGATTTTGTGAAGCAATGGGTGCATGACAGAAACTACGTAAAATTAGACAAAAGTAAGAAGCGGACCAAATTTGAAAAGCTTCCTTAATTTTGTATTTCCTTGAAATGGTATTTTAAAGCATTATGTGGGATTCTGGCATACCTTGCATGCCAGTATGCTTCAGCATCTGAAATGCTCAGGATTCAAAAAGCTCTGTTAGAGACTGCTATGAAGATTGCTACAGATTTGTGGACTTTTTTTTTTAGTTTTCTTGGCTCTTTAAGAGCTGTTTAGGTGATAAAGAATTTTTCTGTCCTTGAAGATATTTTAATTTTCACTTTTTTTTTTCTCCCACTAATTTTCAGTCTGTTCTTGCACCACTGCCATGGAAGGATTTTGAGATATGTCTCGCTTTTGGGTTGACTTGGATGATAGGATTGTGTGCATTAATAGTAAACAAATGTATTGCATTTAAAATATTTGAATTCTCCACTACTCACGTGTTTGGTTTGGGGTTTTTTGTGGATTTCGTACTTATATTAGTTGGGAAATATGAAGATCTATTTACTCAAGGTCCTAAGTTCTTCTCAGGTAATATTCAAAGTCTGTACAGTAAAAGGAAATCAGCTTCATTGTTTGAGTCATCTGTGGGCTTTGAATTGTGTGGAGTTTAAAATGTAATGTAACTTAACAAAATCCACCATGATCCATGGAAATATCAGCAGCTTTTTGATCATTGGGCCTCTTGAAGGCTCTTTAGGCTCTTTGTGAGGTATGGGAATTTGCAAATAGCAAACAAATGTTGTTTATCTTGCCTATGACTATGATGCATTCTGCTTTGTCTTCAAAAGCATGGAGTCCAAAAAAATGAGTGTTCAAGGCCTGGAGGCTTGATTTGTGTGTTTAAACAGGGATTTAACCTAGCTGAAGACAAAGGGGCTATTGATAGAACTAATAACAATGATGTATGTGTTAAAATCAATTTACAAAACATTTAGAAATATCCTTGTGCATTTTTTATTGGATTAATGTCAAAAATCTTTGGAATCTTTGGGTCACAGAAGAAGAAAATCTTACTTGTGTTTTTTTACTAACTACTAAAATTAGAAAGGCTTGGATTTTGGAATGTGTTTTACCTGTATGTTTGAAAACAATTTTTAATTAATTGAAAGAAGGGATAATATATTAGTTTCTGTATTTGTGTTCTTGGTAGGAAATGTTTGACACTGTTCCTTCTTTATGTTTTATCCCATTTCTTCTTAAACCACACTGTGTTCCCTTCAGATACGAAAGAAATATTTTTATTAATTCCTTCATTAACTGCTGAAGTTTAGCAGAGCTCTCTTGCGTGAACTGAAGTTTGCTTCTTTCAGACACCTCAATTTTTTTGGGAAAAGTTATGAAACTGTGAAAGGCTTCTACTCATCCAGAATAGGGTACAGATGAAAAAAATCCTCTGCACAATTTTATGGGAAGACTTTTTATAGAAAAATGAGAAATTATATGTCTTAAAAAATTATTCAAAAGACTGATATAGCAAGTGCTTATATTATCTCAGAGATTACCTTGAATGCTTCTGTAGCATTTCAGTATGTTCTAACTGGAAGTTATATTTAGTACTTTAGCATTTTCAGTGCCATTTAGAACATTAATAAATTTGGAAACTGTATCAATTGCTTCCCAGAAATTGTAAAATTACTCTTTCAGTTGAGGCTTCCAAGTACATAATGTTCTGAGACTAAATATCAGTATTTACTGATAATAAACCCGATTAGAGGCAACTTCAGTGGGCAAATGAGAGGAATAATGACATGATAGTGCTAGAGATAAATGACTTAATGAAAATAATTTTTCAAGAACACCTTTGTTCAATTTGAAAAATGTGATTCATTCAAATGAAAACCCAGTTAAGTTACCAACCAGAGATGGTATCAGACTTTTTTTTTCTTCTGTAATGTTTCCCCACAGGCAAATGGCATCTGATATTTACAGTGGCAAGATTCCTTTTTTCTTTAAGACAATTTCTTCTGAAACCAAGCAGAATTTAGTTTAGATTGTTTTTACACCTTGTTGCCAGGAGATCTTAAATTACATCAATGGTTAATTCGAAATTACTTTCTGTTTCTAAACCTTCTACTTCTGCACTACATGTTTACGTGTTTTGAAGGGATTTTTACCTTTGAATAGTGTAGCACTTTTTTCATCACTGGATTCAGTGTATTTGAGTTTGGATTATTTTTTTTTTATTGTTGTTGTTTTCATGAATCGGAGTTTTATTTCTGATCCTTGAAGGGCTTGCTCTGAGTTTCGAACCAACATCAAATTCTATGTGACTGTTTTCTCTATCATCCTTTGAATACTGAAAATAACATTTTCTAATATAGTAGAGTCCTCTGCAGGAAGGTCCCAGGCAGACTTCCAGGCATGGACTAATTCTTGATAGTTGACTAATTACATATCTTTCCTTCAGTAATTTGATTCTATTTGTTTATGAGATATTATGGTGTCATGAAAATGGATACCAAAAGGGATTTCAGGACATCTAGCCCTCTGACAAATGTGGAAGCAAGACCAAAAGTAATCTCAGGTCAACCCTGATAATTTTGGTTTTTTGCTAAAATCTTCTTTTTGGAGATGCTTTGCAGAATCTCTGGATAGTCTTGTTCCAGTGCTTAACTGTTCTTTTCTAACCATTCTTATTTTCATACCTAGTTCCTTCCTAAGATGTTACTTTCTGAACACCAAAACACAGTTGCATAAACAGTGTTGGAAACTTACTTAAGCCTGGTATCTAATATTTCCCCCTTCTTTGTTAAGAATCATATATAAAATGAGACATGGAAACATGGATTAGTTTAATTTTTGGGGATGGGGTGGTAGGGAGGATGTTCTCACAAACCACATACTGAACATCATGTTATCTTGTATGCACCTCTAAAGTTGTTTAGTATTTCTCAGTATTTTCCTGAGTGCCACAGTCAGGTCATTTCACCTGTAAGTTTATCTATAGGTTGCTCCCTCTGACTTTAAAGTATGATATTTGTATTTTACAAATCCTTTGGGATTTCATTGGTCTTCCTTGAAGTAGCTGATTCTTAAAATACTCTTGATGAATTACTGAGTTCTGCTGAATGAAATATATTTAACCTCTCTAAATGTATTTAGCTCTCTGATTCTGACCTGTCTTTCTGCTGACAGCTGTCCTTACATTCTGGTAGAAAGGAGTACATGGTGTGTACAAAGGTGAGGTGCAGATGCAGAACAGGGAAGTGGCAGCTGCTTGGCCTGCAGCACGTGAATGACTAATTCTACTGGTGTTCTTCACCTAAACTGGAGATTTTTGAGATGCAGCAGAGTGTTTCAAAATCTGGTATTTATATATGACAGATTTCTTTTGACTGTCTCTGGAATTGTTTAACTTCCTGTGCAATACAGCAATTAAGTTTCACTGAAGTAGGAAGAAACATATGGGGCAAGTTTTTATCCCAACAGCCCTATACAATTATGAAGCCATAGTGTCAAAACTATAAAGCTCAAAGTGAAGAAGTAGTTACAAGACTGCCTTGTACTCAATTTTTGCCCTGAACCCTGCCCTTCTTTAGTATCAGAATCAGATGTTTTTACTAAAGGAATTGGCCAGAAAATGGTTAATAAGTGATTGCTATTTATTTGTGTAAATAACTGTGGAACCCCAGAGATGGGAGAAAAAAACATTTCACGCTCCTCAGGGTATGAAATTGTGTTTGGAGACAAAGCCCAAACTAATTCAGAGATGCACATGTTAACAAATGCAACTCCTGAGTTCCAGTAATCCTTTCTGAATGTTCACTTTGTGACTGTATGGGTAACAGCTTTTTGTAGTGTTTTTGATAACACAGATTCTGTAGTCTCTAGAACATCTAACCCTGAAACGTGTCCTAAATCTGGGACTAGCAGGTGATGCAGACTAATATTCTGCCAGTTGAACTGTTATTGATTATATGGACTAGATCAGTACACCTCAAGATAAATCCATGGTTAATCAAAACCATGAAAATCCTTTGCAGTTTTTCCTTCCCTTATCTCAGAAAGGTTATATTTAAAGCTGGAAAAGATACAAAGATGGATGACAAGTATGCTTAAAGGTATAGAATGAATTACTTGCTATCAACCCACTATTAAATTTTGCCAGAGCAGTTCTCCACTACTTCTTTTCATTGTGAGAATTTGTGCTCATGAATTATAAAACAGCAGAGCTTATTGATACAGCAAGTACAGATCACTTTGTTTCCATTGTTCCGACTGTGATGTCAAAGTGTAACATATTAGAAGCAGTAATCCTTCTCATGGGATAAGTTTTGACTTTCTCTTGACCCCAGATAACAAATAGTAGCATTTTTGTTTCTTTTAGTGTGAAAACAAACTTAAGTATAAGATTGCATTTAAAATCTCCTTTCTAGAGGGCTGGTGTTAAAACAAAAAATCTGCTGTACCGATCTGCCTAGAATGTGTCTCATGCTTACCTTAGAATGAGAAAGAAATTCAGAATACCTCTCCACTACCTTCTGTTGGAGACTCACTTTACTTTAATTTACTAATTGGAATTATATGACCCAAAGGGATTAGAAATTTTCTCCTTTCTCATAAAATAACTCCAAACAAAAAACCAACAAAACCTCAATGAAACAAAGCTATTGTTTTGCACAGATTAGATTCAGGAATTTTTTTTCATTATTTTCTTTAAAGAATTTTGCAACAGAGTTTAAGTGTAGGGAGGTTCTCATAGTGATATAAAACTGTAGTTCTGTCTATCATAGATGCATATTATATTTAAAAATTCCTCGAGTGGCAGCAGAATGAAAAATACAGTTCTTATGGGAAAGAAATAACAGTGGAAATAATTATATAATAATTATATAAACAGATTATATGTTCTGCACTGTGTATTTTCATGCAGGAAATACAAAGATACGTAGGTGGTGATGTGCTTCATGAGGCATTATGTAGGAGGAAAAACTATGTTCTTAGAACTAAGAAATGTGTGAAGATGGCTTGGCTGTGTTTATACTGGGGATAATGGGATGTAAAAATTGCAGTAGTAAGCATATTTGATCATGTGTAAAAATTGTTCTCTGTTTCATGCATTTTTTCAAAAATACAGTTGATTCAGCTCGACTGCATGCATACTGAACTGTGGTTTGGATACCAGCCTGTGCTCAGGGGTTGGAGAGCTTTAGGGATTGTGAGGAAAGCTTTTAACATAAGCCCAGGAACCATTCCTATGAGGACATGGGGCAGGGTGAGCATACCAAGTGTGGCCTTGTCCTTGCCATGTAGCCAAGCCCCTGACTTGTCCCCCAAGACACAGCTTGAAAATCTTACATCCCTTCCTAAGATTTATTTAGGATTAATAAAACCTGGAAAGAAAATTTCTGGACCACCAATTATGTGGCAAGGAGATGAATGCTCAAAATGTGTAAAAAATTCTAGTGTGAAATTAATTTTCAAACTGATGCTTGTACAATAAGCAAGTAAATATGGAAATTGATCAATAGAAAAGAAAATTAAGTTAGATAATTAGAGTGGACCTTAAAAATTACCTCAGCTTTCCTAGTTGTCATGAAAAAAACAAAACTAAACTGCTCAGTATAGATTTAGAAAGTACATGAACTACTTTGGTGGAGTTTGTATTAATAGAGCCAAATACATTGTCTGATGGGTAAAACTGCTTTTGAAGTAAGTGCTGTAGAAGTGTTAGCCATTGATAAATTGAAATCACTTTTTCTTTAGGCAACTTAATACCTCCCACATTGAATATAAGGAGTCTAAGGAGTTTAATAATCTTAAATGATTGTTTGAAAGGAAATATAATTTGCACACCAATACTCAGCTTTCCTAACAGATGTTTAGTGGAAGAGAAAGATGCTACCTGTATGACAGAATAATTTGTATGTTACTAATTAGAGGCTTTATTTTGCCAGACAGACAAAAGGATGCTCAGAAAATGTGGATAAAGTTGGATCTGAGGGACAGCTGTGCTTAGATGCTGGAAGGATCTTCACAGATGTGAATTTATGAAACCCAGTTTAAAGGCAGCAAAGCAAAGATGCTATGACTCATACAAATTGAAATCTGCTTTACTTATTCATCACTTTAACAGGTTTTTTTTTTTGGACATGTGCAATAGTTAACAAAGACATGGACTCATTACAGTGAGTTACTGGAGTTTTTCTGAAAAAGGGCTGCTGATTTTGCCACAGAAATGCAATACTAGAGTGGGTTACTGAAATTTTAAAATCTGTAGGATATAAGAAAGGTCTTTAGGAGTAGTTATTTTTTATCATGCACTATGAATACTCTTTCAATAACAAGCACCAGTTGGAAAATACAAAGTTAGTATATACTCAAACCTCCCATCTGAATATTCAGATGATCTATGATTATGTAACTGGACGATACTACAGTCTACCTTTTAAAATTTTTCCTATATTTCATAGTAGTTTAAAAATGTTTTTATTTAAGCTTGCAAATATACTGAAAAGTACTTCATAGAATTACAGAATAATATGGCTTCTGACTTCATGTTGAAAAGTTTCTTTTACTGGGCAGTGGTGGACCTCAGCTGTCTTGTGGCAGAGGATTTCTGCAGCACTTTGTAATTTACATTAAAAAAGAAAAAAATAAGTTGTATCAGTATATTGCTGCATAGACACATTTATTAGAAGTGTGCACTAGACATTTTAAATAGCTTCATAATTTGGTTGTGCATTTAATTCCCTAGTCTTGGAATATAACCCATTAAAGTCCTCAATCCAAATGTCTGCTGCCTCTAATAAAGTTACATTCACAAGTTCTTGTATGTTAGGTAAAAGCTAAATAGTGTAACTTGTTTCTATTTTTAAAATTCTTGTAGTATTCAAGAGCTAATAAGTTGCCATCCTGGTTTTGACTAAAAGAATCAGACTTAAAGAATAATATGTATTTTACTGGCTTCTCTTTGTAATTTTTTTCTACTAATTTTGAAATCAGACTTTTCTGATATCCCCCTTGCCCATGCAAAAAAGATCAGTTCTGTTTAGTTTGTTCTTATCAGCTGTCAGGGTCTAAACTTCTGTGGTTCCCTAGCAGTACATATGTTTATTAACATATTCTATTAAACATGGTAGCTAAGCTAAAAAATAGAAACTGCCATCCCCCAGCCTTATACAGCAGTTAGTCCTATAGATGAGGAAATTTTCTTCAACGTGTGGAGCTTCATGAGTACTGAGTGGCCAGCACAGGAAATGAACAATAACTAAGCTATGCCTCTTTCTCAAATTAGTTTATTCCATTAGCTGTTGGTTTTCCTAAATTTTGCAAGAATTTAATGTTCAGGAACTTTACCATTGGGTAGAATGGGCTAAAACTGTCCCTTGAATGTAGGAATTAAAAAGACTGAATTAAAGGGCACAAAAATATCAAATACATGATATTAACTTAATAACCTTGATGTTTTTGGAAGCCAGCTACAACCTTTCTCCTTTGCTGTCAAAGTTAAGAGTAGCAGTGTAAAGCAGCTCCTCCCCTCTTAATCTCAGACTCTCAAGTGGCACTTGTGTTGTCTGCTACCAGGAAAGCTCTTATGGTTTCCCACTGACTGAAGGGCATAAGTGTGACATCCCTTTGACTCTCAAGCCAGAATTCACTTTTAAATATAAGCCATCTTCTTTGTACTAATTGCTGTTATTTAGTTCTCGTGTTTTGTCTTTCTTCCTTCGTATGATCATCCTTCCTTCATGCCTGTCTGTGGAGCCCAGGCCATTATCCTTGGTCCTCTTTCTCTGTGATAAAGTCACAGAATGATTTTGTTAGTGATATGATTTTACCTACAATTAGTATACTAAATTGATAATGTTTTTCTATTTGAAACTAAATCTTCTTATATCCAAACTAAATCCATTTGTACGTGGTCACCTGGAATTTTAACTAGGAAAAAGATTTTTCTTCTAAGCCTTTTTTTTTAAAATTACATTGGCTTCTGGAGACCTCAGGCTGACAAATACAAACATCTTCAGTTCAGACTAAGTGAATCTAGCCGTGTCTTGCACAATATTTCCTTTATTTCTTTTCCTCTCCAGCTGTGTAGCACCAATCCAGACTTTGCCAAATTATATCTATTATTGAAATACTTTTCTCTCTGTTTTGGGAAAATGCAATCAGGTCCCACTTATACTTTTCAAATGCTTTTTAAAATTCTGCCTGTTACTTTCACTATGGATATTTTTTCTTCATTTACCTCTCACAGTGTAAGTTCTTAAAATGTCTCAGATTTGCAACTCCTTTTGTCTCCAAGTTTCAAAGTAGTTTATATTGGAGTCTTTCCTTCACAGCAAGGTGTTGCTACATTTTCCTGGCTGGTTAGTGGTGACAGATCTTGTTCCCCTTTGGATAAATTTCAAAATGAGTGCTTGTTTGGGAGAAGTTGTTTAATGCTCAGTTAATATTTGGGTACTCAGATTCCCAGCACCATCTTTAACTTTTTATGCACTGTTTTGCATGTGTTTATCCACTCATTTAACATTTGTAACATCTCTTCCTTTGATGCTGTGTCACTCTGGGTTTTTCACTTGGGTAATGACTCAAAACTGCCATGGGTCTGTAATTTTGTTTTGTTTAGGATGTTCAGTTTGAAATGTGCACTGAATTTTCAAATGTGAATGTGTTCCTCATTTTGTGGTATTTCAAACACATTTTGAAAACTAGATTATCTAATCTTTAATATTTTTCCACAAAAAATGCTGATTGAGAAAGATTGCCATATCACAGGCTTTCTTGAGTAGTAATGATTTAACTAGAAGCAGCAAGTTTCACTCACAGTATTTGAAAATGTATTAACCTCCAGGTTATACAAGTTTGTATGGGTATATGTCTGATTTTTTTTTTTTTTGCTGTGATTGCTATGATTGCTGTTGAAGCAGAAATAAAGCCTTGGGTAAGAACAGGGAAAGGTACATATCCACAGTAATGGTACTGTATTATCAAAAATGCTAAATGCAGCAGGTTTTCAGCTCTCGATAAAAAAGAAATATATATTTGAAGTCAATAGTTGTCATTAGACATAGAGATAACATTAGAAATTCAGATAAGTGAAATGAAAACATAAAGGTGATTGGGTGCAACTGTTGTTTGCTCTCCTCTCTGCCACAGGCTAATTCTGGACTGTAGCTCTTTGTAGACAGGTTCCACTCATGAAATTTTATTTAATTAAGGTAAGGTGAGGCATAGCATTCTAGAAAGAAATAGTGAACTTCAGGAGAAATAAAAAGAAATACAGTTTGTTTCTTGACAAGAAACTGAAGAGATCTCTAAACACTGCAGTTCTCAGTCCTCTTACTGGCATAGGAAAAGTAAATGTCTGTGGTTACATTTAAGCATGTTACTGTAACACAAAGTTCTCATTAATCACATTATTTTGAAAATCAACTAGCAGAATATTGGCAGAGCTTCCCATCAAAATCTGCACTACAAAGTCGATAAGGATGTTTGAACACTGGTCCAATTAAACCTAGAGCAACTGACACGCTTACTGTCTTCCTTTCTTAGGATTAAACTAGACATAAACAAAGTTCGCTGTTTATATAAATAAGCTGGCTTTTGCTGCTTTTGGTCTTATGTAACACTTGCATGTTCTCAGTAGCATATAACCTCCTGGAGTTCTATTTCCCCATGTCAGTTGGAAGAAATAGTTAATAATTTTTGTCATTACAGCACTAATAAAAAACTTTTCTAAGAAGTTAGTGTAGAAGTTGCTCCATAGGTGGCATTAACAGGGACTTTGCAAGGAATTTTTCTTGGGAATGACAATACATGATAGGAAAGGATTTCTAGCACAAACTGTACAAAGGTTTTGAGAGAGACAGGGTTTAGTGCAGAACCCCAGACTAAAAGGAGTTGATCTGTTGCCAGATTACTCAGGGACACAAGAACATTTTGCATGCATGTTATCAGACTGCAGGCATCAAAGCCCTTTCAAGGTCTGCTCACAGCAGTTACTAATTACTGCTGATCTTGTTTGTGGCAAATACCCTGCAACTTTCTATAAGCTCTATGTCTCATATGAAGTGAAATTTGATGTTTTTCTGAGGATACAGCATCAGTGTGCTTTTCATAGTCAATGAATATTTTTTCCCTTAAGCTTCAAGGCATTGAAAAGAAAATTTGTGTAATCATGCAAGTAACAAAGAGCTTCAGTCTCAAACAAATTGTAAGAAAGAAGACCAGGAGTCTCTATTAAATATGCAGAAAAAAAATGTGGATTTCTTTTATGCTGGGAAGTAAATGAATGACTGCATCTATGTTTTTCCTCCCTGTTTTTTCTTGAAGTAAATTCCAGCTTGTATGCCTCAAGAAGTACTTCCCAACTGACATTTTCCAAATTTTGTAATTGACATGATACTATTCTAGTTAGGTCCCCATGGTAACCTTTTCAAAGTCTTCAAGTGGAACAGCAGCAAGATTGAGCTATCATTGAGATGGGTAAAATTCTTCAGGCCCTTCAGCATCAGGGAAATAGCACTATACAAAAATGATAGTGGCATGATTTGTATTATCTTTTTTACATAGAATGAGTGCTTTGGTTTCAGACAGATTCTGGGCATTGGATGTGGACAGAAAGAAAATCAATACCAGCTATGTCAACACTTAGCATTATTTTGAAGCTTGAAGTGAACTAAAAAAAATACATAATTTTTTTTAGGATGAACAGCTGTGCAAGAAATAAAAAAATATTTGTCCAAGTGCAGATTTTTTTAGAATTTCAGTTCCTGCAGGCATAAAACTAAAACTATCTTCCATTCATTAACATCTGTTCAATGTTTTTTACTTAGTGTTCATCAGTAAACATATTTTTCACTTTACTGTGCACTTTTAGAGTGTTTACCATTGTTTAATTAGATTTTTCTTACATCAATGAAAAGGTGAAAGCTTAAACAATGTTTTACTTATGCTATATCACGCATTTCTCCCTCTAATTAAAAGGGGCTATTATTTAAACCAAGCAAAGCTATTTACAAAATATCTTAGCTTTTTCTACAAAATGTAACAGTTTTAATTGTAAGTTCATAATGTTCTGCTAGATAATAACACAACACCTGCAGGAATAACAAAAGGATTTCAGCTATTAGCTTTAGGCGACACCACAGAATTTTTAATGTTACCACTTGCAAGTGTTCTAAAATTACTAAGTAGACCACTGAGGATTTGCACATTCAATTGCAATGTAATTGACCCTGTTTTGAGCAGTGTCTTGGGCTAGATGATCTCCAGAAGTCCCTTCTGGTCTCAGTGGTGCTGTTTCTGTGTCATAGAAGTGAGCAACAACCAAGTGAAGTTTCAATGTGCTTGCAAGGTCCTTTGGCCTGCTGTTTCAGGGAAAGGTGTGGAAGAAGAGCAGTGGACTAACTCTGTGTTAAGGAATGCTTTAATTGTCTAGAGCTCTATGATGGTATGCTTAAGGGTCTGTTGGGTAGGGCTCAGGAGGAAGGCTAGTAAGGCAGATGCCATGGTGTGCTGGTTTTGCATTAATTGGTGTTTGGCGAGGAAGGAAGAAGGAGAATCTGTTACAGAACACTCAACCAGGTGAACAGCTGGGAGAAGTCTCACAATTGCTGGTCCTTATTCTCTTGGGGAACTTCAGCTTGCCAGATGTGTGCTGGAAATAGCACACAGCAGAGAGCAAACAGGCTGGGGCATTGCTGGAGTGTGTGAGAGATAACACCCTGACACCACTGATGTGAGAGACAGCTCAGGAGGACACCCTGCTGCCCTGATTGCTGTGAACAGAGGGCTGGCTGGTGATGTGAGCCTTGGAGGCAGTCTTGGGCATGGTGATGGCAAAATGATAGATTTAATTCTTGGAGAAATAAAGAGTGGGATCACCAGAACTTGGTTTTATAGAGGACACACTTTGGCCTCTTTAGGAGACTCATTGAGAGAGTCCCTTGGGAGGCAGTACTGAAGAGCAAAGGAATCCAGGAAGGCTGGACATTCTTCAAGAAGGAAATCTTAAAGGCATCAGAGCATGCCATCCCCTGATAATAAAGAAATGTTCCTATAAATACACTGACAAAAAAAAATAGGGGTAAGGAGAATCTCCAGAAAACACAGTGACAAAGGCTGAGGTGCTTAATGCCATCTTTGCTTCAATTTTTAATAGAAAGACCAGTTGTTCTGGGGGTACCAAATCCCCTGAGGTGGAAGACAGGGACAGGGTGCAGAATGAGGCCCTCACAATCCAGGAGGAAATGGTTCCCTGCCTGCTACACCCCCTAGACCTCCGCAGATCTATGGTGCAGTAGAGTTGTAGGACGAATCTGTTTCCATACTTAGCAAATCCCTTTCTGGGAGAAGTAATTTGCAGTGCCTTAGCATATTGGTGTATCATCCCTGAGGTCTTAGACTGTTTGTTTTTATTATTGAAATCCTTATTTAAAACAATGGTTTTCTGCCACTTCAAGAAAGCTCCCACCCACCCAACAAAAGAAAAATGAAGTAGGCATGAGCTGGACACTGAGACAGATCTAAGACAAAATCCCTGTGGTTGATGTTCTGTTACAGACGTGTCATAAAATTTGAGGTAATACAAACTGGCTGCAAGAGTTGCTTCTGGCTGCTAAAACTAAGTCATAAAAGGAGAAAAAGTTCCATAAAATGACAAATGTTTTCTGCCTACCCTTACATTTTGCAGTTTGCCTGTGGAGGGTACCTCAGCTGGGATAAAAGCAGTAACTTAATTTTGGATCTATCTTCTTTCTCTTAAGCCCAAACTTGTGTTTCATAGTCACCACACTCTATCAAACCTGATTCAGACTGACAGCTCATGGAGCAGAAAGCTTACCTCTGAAAAATGCTGCTTATGTAAGTAAAAATCTTACTAAAGGTGCTTTCTGTGAATTAGGTCTAGAGTATTAGGCAAATCATAGAGGTTATTTAAGAATTTCTCTTTAAATTTGTAGTTCATTAACTACATGTTCTTTCACAAAATTCATGGCTATTCTGAGTGAATTAGATAAGGACTAGTACTAAGCAAGTGTGTTGCAGGCTTTTAGAAGTATTTTCTAATGGAAGCATAGAAATAAAAGTATGGAAGTCTTCACACTTTAAAGCATCAAGAAAAATATTATGAGTATGTAGTTGTCAAGTAAAAACACATAGTTACTTTCTCCCAGGGAAGCAGAAAAAGATCTGTCTGGCATCAAGATGATGGACTGTTCAGTTGCCTGCTCCTGTTTGATCAGAATATTGCGTATGGTTTTATTTAGAACTTTCTTTGCTGACACATGTTAAAAATAAGCAGCTGTTTGGGTGTTTTGTGCATTTATTTCTTAAAAAAAGTTCTAACTTCAGTTCTTAGAAATATCCCACATGTGCTTTTGACCACAGTTAAAATAACTCTACTTTCAAAAGAAGAGCATATTGCCTTTGCTTTTAAAATTTAATTCCTGTGACTTATCCTATACTATGTTTTTCTTAAAATGACCATTGGTGCTAGCCTTTAAAAACAGTTTCATTCTTTCATAGTGTGACCAAAAATCCTCCAAACCCAAAGGAGCCGGTGGGGGGATAGTATTTCCTTTCTTTGTAAGTGAAATAATCAGATATAATCAGAGAGCTATGTACATTCTTGGGTCTTCTTTAAAAATTTTTTTCCTATTATAAACATATTCTTTATGTTACAGAACTGCTACTAAAGAGAAAAAGGCAGGTAATTTAGAGATTTTCCCAAATTTAGGGAATTTCTTTCCAAGCCATGAAGATTCTCTCACATTAGGATTTCTAAGCCAGCCCTATCCTTGGTTGCTTTTTTTCATTGTTTTGTTGCCTCAAACAGTTGTAAGTAAAGACCAAAGTGTCACAGAGGGAACTTTTTAATGAAACTGAGGGATGGATGTGTCACCTGAATCTTCTGCCATTTCTATCCTATTGTAACTATTAAAGTTTTTCTAATTTGCATCATTTCCATTAGGAGACTGTTGGTGTTAAAACTCACCAGCCACTTAGCAGTGCATAGCAGGTTTATGAGGTGTATCATGCTGTACTTTGAAATGCCTTTTTAAAGATAATCTTTCTTGTTCTTAAGCCTAATACCCACTTCAAGACACTCCAGACATATTTCCTGTTTCAAAGTATTCTTGAGTTTTCCTGACTTTTTTTTTTTCTTCCTTTTGATAGAGGGGATGATTCTGCTGTGAAATCTCTTTGGATATTGCTATTTAATCAGCCATCTCCAACTTCCTAGCTGCACTGTGATAGGGCAGATGTTTGTTGAAAGCTTCAACAATCTGTTGTTTTCACCCCATAAAGGTGATCTGCAAAGAGTAGTGTGGGGAACATGGTTTTCCTTTTTATGAAAGAAAGCAAGAGCAAATTTTGTCAGGTATTGGGGGAAGGAAAACGAAATGCTATTTGTATCATTACAGTAGGGTAATAGTCCTGAAGTAAACATGGTGAATTCTTATGTGTCCTTGAGAAGGGTGATAATCAGATTCATGAGGACAGTGATTAATGTGAGCTGGGTGATTACTCCACATGCTTAGACATCCTGCTCCCAGCTTCCTGCAGATTCAACTCCGTATGGCTGTGTTGTTTATGCTTACTGTGCTGTTGTGATATGTCAACTTCATGGTAAAAAAACAAGACAACTTTCCAACAGAACTGGTGGAATTTCACTTGCTTTTTTTTTTTATGTAAGGATGCCTCACATTTGGGATGAAGACTATTGGCAATAATGTGAATAATTACATTGGCAATAATTAAAGAGGTAGTGGTGCTTCTTGGCCTCCAGTACTGACTGACTGACTGCAGCTTTTGGCTAGCAGTGGTTATTCTCACTGCTCAAGGAATACTCAAGAAAGAGTATAAATGAAAGAAATAGCTAGTGAACTTTTCTGTCAGTGTGTTGTGGAGTCAGCTTGGGCTGCTCTAAGTCAGTGCTTCTGTAGCACTTATCTCACCAAATCCTCTTCACATGGGAGCTGTTTGTTCCTAGTGGAACAGATAATCTAGAGTCCTAAGCCTCTTTTTCTTCCTTTCAAAGTAACTATACAATTTGTCCTCAGTTTATACAGGAGATTAACTTAGATCCAAATACCAATGCCTGTCTGCAACACTCACTTTGTTGATAAGGCCTAATGATTCCTCAATTCAGTAAAAGAGCCACAAACCATAGTATGAGTCTCTGGCTAAAGGAAAATATTACAACAGATTGAAGAGGACTCTACTTTATATTTTATGAGCATATTTATAAGCCTAGTTTGTTTCTTTTGCATCATTCCTGTGTCTAAACAAAAGGAATCCATATTTCATTCTCCTTGAAGACACAAAAAGGAAGGGAAAAGAAAAAAAGCAGAAACAAGTCTTACTTTCAGAATAATTATAGGTGAAAAAATATCAAATTATGTACTTTATAACTATTCAAGAAAATCATAAAGTTAAAAATGCATGTTCATGGTTTTTATTAAAACTATTTAATAGAATACTATCTGAAAACATAAAACAGTCTTATAACAGCTACCTTTTTTTAGCCATATGTAAAGAAAGTGTCAACCTTTTTTATCCTGATTTCTTGCCATCTGTGCACTAATGAAAAAGATAATTTTGATATGATGATTGTATTAACAGTTTGTCTTTTCTTGCAACACACCTTGTTATGGTATAATAATATAATATATATATAATATCTTGCTATGATGGATTTTGACTAAAAAGCAACATCCAAAATCTGCCTGAAACACATAGATACCTCAAAATATCAATAATAAGCTTCATGTGGTTATATATATCACTTTGTATCACCTTGATTTCATTGTGCTGATTAAACATTACATTTGCATTACTACAAAGAACCACAGTAGTCTTTAAGCCTGAACCTTGCTGTTATCTAAAAGGATTTTGTGATGTACCATTAATATCTTTGTATGAAACTGAACTATAATACATTGTGAATACCCACTCTACGTAGATAGGTCTACAGTAAGCCTGCTTTGTTTCTATTTTTGTGTTTAAAATGGCAAACAGACAATTCTCCTCGACCTTTAATGAGCACAACACTCATTAGCTGTTGGATTTAGCTCTTTTCTGACTTAGAGATGGGGTAACTGAGAAGCATTTTAAAAACTTTTTGTTCCATTTTCAGTCTCATATGAAGGGTGAGACAATACAGATGTTATAATTTACGCCATCACAATCAGAAGCTAACTATTCCTTAATTACAAAACACTATAAGCGTTTCTTGGCCTATTAGCTTTTTGTCATACTATGCTGTAGATGCCTTAAAGCCAATCAGCTAAAACTGCCCCTTGTGGGTCTTATTCCAATGCATCTTTCATAGTTCTATTTCTCTAAAGTATCTAGACTTATTTGCAAGGCCATCCTTTGAAACTTTTTCCTTGCCCTATTTCTCTCTCAACAATATCTGTCTTATTCCATGGCATTTCCAAGTTAGCATTTCTTATCTCAAGGTTTGCATACAGATCTATACTGTGTGGGACTTCTGTCAGGCTCTGAGAACTCTCTACTAATCTATTTCCCACATAAGGAGCTGCCTGTGCATCTCCCATCTCATACCTCATACTGTTCCTGCCTTGGCAAATTGTGCAGCCATGCAGGTAAGGTTTAGGTTGTGAGTGCTTTGGAGGCATTTCCAGCTGTGGCAGCAGAAGTCCCCTGTTTCTCCACTGGCAGAATATCTAAAAGCTTTTACAAGCAGAGCTCTTCCCATATTTCTGTACTCTGAACAGATCTGCTCTAAATGGGTCAGCTAGAAAGCTTCTCATTGCCTCCTCCCTTTCCATGCAGTGGGAGAAGGGGGAGATGGCCTCCTGCTCCTCTGATTCCCCTCCCTAAGCTGGAGGGACTGCTGTACCCAGCAAACATTGGTAGCCAGTGGGAGCTGTCACTGTGGCTTTTCTGATGTCTGCAGGTGAGAAACCTCACTGATAGCATTTGCTTGTTCTTTGGTGATGGGCAACGCCAAATTCATGCAGAGCTCTATGTATTTTGTGTAGTTTTTGTTGAGCTTTCATGTAGGTTTTCTTTGAGCAAATGATGGCAAGTAAAATTGTCTAGCAAATGACTAAGAGCTAGATAGCATGATATATGTAAGCTTTTCAACTGAAACAGTGAAAGTAATAAAATCAAGCTGAATATTTTCCCCCAATGCATTTTCTATTTCATAATTCATGGTAGATATGACAAATTGGGCTATTAGCTTCATATCCCAAAAGCTTCAAGAAATATTTTGCACGTGTTGAAACTAAGCTTATGTGCAGATCAGTTAGGCTTAATCAGCCCAGACTTTTGTCTTCTCTAGGACTCACAGAAGACTATGTAACCACATCTTAGAGTATTACAGATTTTGTTTAATAACAACAAAAAAGAAGAAGCAGATACCTGTTGATCCTTAGGCTCATGTATATGAACAATTATTTGTAAAAGTAGAGTTGCACCAGTAGCTTTTTCCATCAAATCTATTCTATTCTTATTATACTTATATATATTTATATATTATAAATATTTCTTTCTTTTGATTTATGAAGTCTTTCCATTTATGAATGTATTGCCCAAACGTCTGTAAAGTTGAAAATGCCTTTTGAATTAAAAAGTCTATTTTGACTCTATTTTGAAAAGCTCTCTGAAATTCATTGCTGAATAATAGTGTTTAATTCTGACTCCTACATGTCCAGAGAATTTTGGACAAAAGCTCAGTACTGCCAAAAAGCAGTAGAGCAGTAGGCTGGAAAAACAAACTATGAAGTTGTCAGCTATGCCTCGCTGTTTTCATTTAGTCTTTCATCTTTTGAGGTGACACAAAAATAGTACAATGTCATGTTAGTGTCTGAAAGGGAGCGCATGAAGGCAGCTAGGCTGTGCAGTGCTGGCAACCCTGATTTTGCCTTTGCTTGGTGTTTGTAATGATTAAATGAGTTTATGTTATTGCTGTTTACCAGTTTTTTAATATCTATGCAATAATAATATTATTATTATATTATGCAATTGTGTGTAAGTGGATTAAACACAAATAATAAATGCCTTGTTTGTGAAAGAAAACAGATTATAACTTTGCACTATTTAATTTATACTTAGCTTAGCCTAAGAGATTTTAAAATTTTCATTGTTTGTGTTTTGGATGTTCTTTTATTTTCTTCAGAGGTGAGCATGGTGTTTCTGAATCCTCAAACTCAGAGAGAAATTGAAAAACAGAGTGGACAATTTATAATCTCATTCACACATATTGATGTCATTCAGATGGCAATATAATCTGGAAGAAATTAGATGTTATTTATTTGTTTGAAATGTGTTTTAGTAAGTGACATTTCATAACAGTTCACAAAGAGAACAATTTGCTGAAAAAGGCTTTTTTTTTTTTGCATAATAGGATCAACAGATTGGGAACATTAACATGAAAAAGTCGAGTTCTTGATAGAATTTTGAAGGGAACTTCCATCATGGTCTTTTTGGTTTCTATCAGTTTCTTTCAGTTTCTTTCACTTTTGTATCTACCTTAAAATAAAGTCTGCAATATTTCATGCATGGCTTTTTGTTAATGGACCATGTATAGAGTATGTGCTAAGTTTAAAGTGTATTTGCACGTAAGAGAATATGAAAAAAAACCCAGTAACATAACTATAGCAGGAAAGCCTTGCTCTTTGCTTGTGTTCTCAATCACACATTTTGAGGTCTGCAAAAGGAGCTTCTGAGCTTGTTTTCTGTGACAGGTTTACCTTTTATGATTTGTACCACCATTCTGCCAAACTTTGTTTTATGCTTCATCTTCTGCTTGCACAGTACGCACAGAGACCATACATAAATGTGCAGTTCACGTGAAAGGTGCTGTAAAACTCAGTGCAGAAGCAATATAAATATCAAAATCATGTGTATGCTGAATTAGATAAGTATCATTGAAATAATGAATTTAAAGTAATTAAATCATGACATAGGCTTTCCTTCCTCAACTGCATCACCTTCAGCACAAAATCTGCCACTAATCCTTTTTGTCATAAGCACAGAAATTGCTGTATTCTAGTGAAATGATGGCTGGGTACATTTGTAACATATCTGCCCTTGAATCTGTGATGATTTTCATGGACCAATCAAACAGTGATCACTAGTAACCCTCATCCCCCACCCCCAAATTACTGAAAATGCAAGTTTATGATACCTTTTAAATATTTCAGTTTGCATTCTCTAAGACAGTCTGGCACCAAAAATGTGGTGATATTTTCAATTAGCTTAATTGGTGTATGTTCACAGCAGTGAAGAAACTCTAGAGACAAAACAATAGAAAACAGTATAAATATCTAAAGATTTGTCACAATACTCCGAATACTCCAGGTGACACTATCTTAGCTTTGTCACTGAGCTGATGGAATTAGCATGCAAATCACATTAAATTGAAACACCTTGATGGATGTTTTTCAAAAGCCTCAGTGAACTTTCTAACTCAGTTAAGTATCAGTGTTGCTTTCGTGCGTAGATCAGGTACCTCACAGCTCTGACCTCTGACCGCACACTGGCTCAGTCTGAGCTTATAAAAAGTGACTCCTGGGGGAACCATTTGACCATAAAAACAAAGCAAATCAGGCAAGTGGAGGAAAGTTTTGTAAATGCGGTGCTCTGCTGCTGAGTGCTCTCTTTGGAGAGAAATACTTTGTGCAGATGTGAATGGTTTCCCAGACTTTTCCACTGAGCAAGGGAAAGAGAATGGGCTGAATATCAGGGTTTGTCTGTTGTGAATCCCTCTTTTTAGTTTTGATATGAGCAGGTGTTTGTATCCCATGTCACCAACAAATTTGTGGGAGGAATAAAGTAACCATTTGTAACTGACAATGGCACAATTAAGAACGTAAATGCTTTAAATGCCTTTGCATGTGAGGTATCCTTCATCCTCTGAAAGAAAATACCTTCTCCTTGTAGTTTTAGGATTAGCAATAAAAAAATAGCATTAATGGCTCATTTCAAGTGCCCCCAAACTGGTAGTATTTTCTTTTTAATGGAGGGGAGCTTTAAGGCTATGTAAATATGCAGTAATATCCACCTGTTCTGGCTGGGCTCCTCTGCGGGCTGCCAGGGAATCCTGCCCCAGTGCAGATGGCACAAACTTCCCGCCTTCTGGCATGACCTGTGTATTTCCAGAGCTGTTTCTCACACTTTTGTCCCTTGTTGCTCTACAGGCATTTTTTGTCCTTTCTGAAACACACCTTCCCTGAGGCACTCTCTGGGCTGGTTGTGGGGCCCGGCTGTGCTCCGCAGTGGGTGGGCTGGAGCTGACTGGCATGGCCTGCTCCTGCCAGGGGGAGGAGGGACACACAGAGCTGAGGTGCTCTTCTTACAGCGGCAGATGTTGTATTCTTACACCGGCTTATGTTGTATTCTGTGATTCTTCTAAAAAACCAGCAGTGAGAGAGGAGTCTGCCATTTCAGTCCTGGCACAGATGGCAGCCTGAGAGTGACCCAAGGTGGGGGACCCGTGCTCTCCACTTCGGCTGTGCTCCGTGAAGTTTCCCTTAGGCTTTGCATGGTGTGAGTTTTAGCTGAGTGACACTGAAACACAGAAATCTTTCATGGTTAAAAGAGAGGCTGAATGATGAGAGCAGGGGCACTGCTGCTGTGAGCTGGAGCGTGGGGAGGACATCCCTCAGTTAGGGCACAGCTGTCTGCTGCAGGCTGTGAGAACAGCAGCCTGTCGTGCTGGGCTCTGAAATGCCATCCCCAGCCTTGGCTGAGTGCAGCCTGGGCATCTACTGTGGTCAGAAGTTTTTAAGGCATATATGGCTACAGTACCAGGTAATTGTTTCTTGAACTTGAAGCAGCTTTATAGAAAGTATATTAATTTCTCTAAAATCCCACTGATTCCATGACCTCCAAAAGCCTTGAAAAAAGAGACCTACTCTTACCTACTCTTTTTGCTCTCTTTTATTTGACAGAGTGATGACTCATTTATCTGTCAGCAAAACTACAACATCTGAAACCAAAAAAAAAAAAAAAAAAAAAAAAAAAAAAAAAAAAAAAAAAAAAAAAAGAAAAAATCCGTATGGAGCGTTATGCCTAATTACAGCAGTTACTAAGATGATAACACTTAAGAACGATAAATGGTAGAAACATTCAAATTTCAAATCGAAATATTAAAGCAAAGACTGTTTTCAGTTATGGTTTACTGAACTGTTGTACGTCTTCATGTCATAAAACTCGAGTTTAGACTCAGGTAGACAGCTGTGGTGGTTTGAAATGGACTAGCAGCAGGACTGAGTTCTTGGCTTGAGGGGCTTCTGCTAGTGAGATAAAGACCAGGAGGAGTTAAGAAACTGGATGATGAACAATTCCTGTTGTCTTTCTTCTTGGTGTTTATAAGTGTAGGAAGTTCTGTGTATAGTGATGTACACTAATAGCAAGAATATAAAAGGAAACTCTCAGGAAGTCAAGGCATTGCTAAGTTATTCACTATGATTGTATGTATGCCCACTACCTCCTTCCCTGCTTGAGTACTAGATATCAGTGGTGGTCTGACTGGCTGTCTCTGGCTTAAGCTGGACTCTGGGAAGATACAGAATACAGAAGTTAGGGCCATAAGCCTTGCTGAACAGCTGAGGGCTGTTTGAGCATGTGCCAGCCAAACTACTGCTGATACATGAATGTGACTATAAACAAATCATCTTACTCCATAAGCAGTGGACAGCCCAGGGCCTGCTGAACTCTTGTGCATGGCAGGAGGCTGCACGCCAGGATCTTCCCTTGAGTCAGGACACCTCTCAAAGTTACAGCTTTGGGCTGAGTCTGTCAGTGAATTGGGAATAAATGTGCTGAAACTCTGAAACATTTTCTAAGTGATATAAAGGATTGATTGTACACATATAATTCTTTAGACATAAACCATTGGCTAAGTCTGGGATTAGGTCTGGATCCAGCACACATTAAACTCCCTCAGAAAGGAGTTTAGAGAGCGAGGGGGTCCTTTCTCAGTTTTGTTTGACCCTCTTCTCTAGAGTAGATAATGAAGTGTACCTTGCCATTGAGTCTTGTTAAACCTCTGAGACATTTACTATTCAGCTTTGTTAAATTGCTGTTTTATATCAGCAACCTTATTGCTGCTTCTCTCTTACAAGTGCAGTGCGTCGCTCCATCGGCGACACCGGCGCGTCAGGACTATGTGCATCCTTACAGGGCCTCTTGTTAGGAGCTCTTGTACAATTTTTCTCACAGCAACCCAGCTCATTGACAGCATAGTAAGTGAAGACCTTGTGGAGTAATTCAAGGTCTTACATACACAGATTTAGGCTTTAATTGGAATGTATGATGTGGCTACAAAAAGAAATGCATTTGTATGCTATCTTTGAAGCAGATTCCTTCTTTTGAGTTTTGGAACTATTAGGTTCTTTGATAGAAGCTAAGCAGTCTCTTCCTGTTTGAGTTTTTATGGGTAAACTCTGTTTAAAAGAATCTAAATATTTCAACTATTTTATTAAACTTACTATTATAATAGATATTACTAAATGCTTTATCGTATTATTATTTCTACTTTTTTGATGCTGTATATAAGCATGTATGCATAACATATATAACCAAACCATGGCTTGTGGTGAATAAATTGCCCATATAAATCTGAATGTGGATGTAAAAGAGAACAGTTAATAATGAAATGTAATTGTAAGAATAGTCAGAAACACAGTATTGCCATTAGCTCACACTGGAAGTCTCTTTATCGCATTGTGTTTCCAACTAAACTCCTATTTCTTTCAGTCTTGTTTGCACAGAAAATGCAAGTGTACCTGTAAAGTGCTCACAACTATGTAAACCTAGAGTCAGTGGGAGTTCTAATAAGCATTGTATTGATATGTTTCTACTTCTGTAGCTGTAGCGAGCTGCTTTCTGTTTCTATCTGTTCTTTTGAGATCTTGGCATGGAAAAATTTGTCATATGTCAAATTACAAATGACACTGTGCTTTGGATTTTATTGGTAGATAGTCTCTCATTCTATCTGCTTTTACTTTTGAGATTTTTCCTGGGGCTGGTAAATTAAAATTGAAGCAGAGAGTCCTACGATAGAAGAAAAATGTGTTCTGGTGTTTTAGGCAAGGTAGAGAAAAAGAGGCAATGAAAAGCTATTAAAACTCAGAACTACAAACAAATGAATGTGAAAGAATACCTCTAGTCTTTCTGCTGATGGATTCTCCTATTGCCATCACATAATTGGCTTGGATAGAATCAATAGTTTAAGTGGATTAAGTGGCACTCTGTACAACGTGTATTTGGAACACAATGCTGACTAGGAATGCAAATTTTTGCCCCACAGAAATTTCCTGACTACTGTCACTGACTTAGCTTTCTGCCCCTACATCAGTGCATACAGCATCAAAGTGATTGATTCAGCACAGATAAGGATGTGAAGATCATCAGCAGTAGAGAAAGCATGGCATGAGGAAAAAAAGTCTCTGGTTTTATAAACCTTTTACATAGATTAAATATTTGAAATGGTCTCCATCAGTGGTAGCTCTACTAAATAACATTCTGATTCTCATACACTGAAGGTTTCTACCTCTTAGTTTAGCTACCTGCTAATCAGTTCTCAGTTGCTGTTTTTTCATTGCTTGGAAGTCCTGAAATGAAGTCAGAAATGAAATATTATTTTTCCATTGATATCAGTAGATATGATGTTTTCAGCTACAACCTTGACAACCTTATTATTCTTTTAAAGCTCCGAAGTACCTTGACCCTCCTTGTGAGACAGGGCAGAAAACAGGGAGTACTGGGTCTGTCTCTATCTGGCACTGGAAACTGTAGCATTCAGGATTTGTAAAATTGAATGGTGTCTGTTTGGAAAAACCATTAAAGAAAATTTGAAATAGTCAGGTTTTTAGTATGCAGAATTACTCATGGAGCTTGTTGTCCTGTGAGAGTATTTCACTTTCATTGTGGAGACACTGTTTTTGTTCCTGCAAAAAATTATAAATTACCTTTGTCACTTAGTGATTGTGACTGGTTGAAATTCAGAACTCTCTAACTCAATTTTACCAGTACAAACCAAAACTAAACTTGAAATAAAATACTCTTCTGTTTAATTTTCATAATTCTGAATTAAGAGAAACTTACATTGTTTTTACAGTATATTAACTATTTAATGCTTAATATTTACATTGGTATCTAGCAACTTACTTTAAATAAAATAGAACTGAATTTTTAAAAAAAGTGAAAATAACCCCAACCAAAGACTCACTTTTTCAATAGGAGGAGCAAAAAGTGGAAAATTCTTAGTAAGAGGAGGTGCTGAGCTTTAAATAAGAAATACAATATTCATTGAGTTTATTTATGAAAACTCATTCTTTGATAACTGCATCTTGAGCTTGAGCCTGGGTTTCTTTGAAATTATGCATCCTGATGCATATTTATTTTGTACTAGAAAACCATTAAATTTTAAAATGTCTTTTAAAAAATATTAAATGTCTGTAAAATACTGTATGCACTTGTTTTGTCTTTTGATATGGTCATATTGAGATTATTTTTCTGTAAGTGAGTGCAAATTCTCTGAAGATTTTGTGAGTGTGTATTTGCAGTTTTTGGGAAATGTGTGAAGTGGGTGATTTTTTGTCCAGGTGTAACAACTTGCTGTTTCTTTTCCTTCTCCTTTATGCTCCTTTTTCTTTTAAGAAATGTCTCTTTAATAATTTGGATATAAGAAGCTTGTGGTATGGTTCAGTTGTGAAAGAAAGTGAGTGGCAACAAGGTCTTCATACATTTATAAAAAGGCCTGAATTAGCACAAAGAAAATAGAAAACTTCTAGCTCGAGGCCCGAACTGAAGTGATGATTTCCTGAGAGGATTCATTACCAGTACTAGTCAGTTCTTTGTACTTAGGAGAGACCAAGCTCTCCATTAATAATAATAAAAAAGAAATCACCAGAAGTTTTTTATGCTATTTTTTTCAGGCAATTTTTTCTTCTTTCATTCTGAAGCAGTACATCCTGCAGTATGTGCACTTCATGGTGTTCATTAGCTGGCTCATCATCTGTCAATAATAGATTTTTGTTTTTTTCAGGCAGCTAAAAGAAACTGCAGAAATCAATCTATTTAACTCCAAAATCATTAATAATCGAGTTGGAACAGAACTCAACCATCTGTTTACCAGTAGCTGCCTTAATTTCAAGATGTTGCTTGAGAGATATTTCTGTGTAGTTTACAAACAATTTATTGTACTTGATTTGAGGATGTTAGTTATAGTCTCTATGTGAAAAATCAATGTCATGGGGGATACTTACTGTGTGGGAGCCTGGCAATGTCACAATTTGAATTCGAGAGGGTAGAGAAGAGTTCTGTTTGCTGTTACTTTGGATAAAAAGGGCTGAGACTTTAGCTGAATTCAAGGATGTATTACCAAGAGCTAGAAGGCAGATAGGGCAATGAGAGTTTGAAAGGAAAGAAGAGTAGGTTGCTTTTGGAAAAGCAGAGAGGCACAGAGAGAAAAAAAAAACGACCTGAAGTTGATGCTCAGACAGATAGTGGCACGCTTTTAATGGAGCTGTTGAAAAGACCAGCTGTAAATATTGGAGTTGAATTGCATTGCACAATTAAAAAAAAATCCTGCATGTATCTAATAATAGCTATGAAACCTTGAATCAAAAGTTTGGAAGAATTGCTATATTTTATGGTAGGAATTGATCTTATCATTTAACTTGCTATCTGAGCAAGCATTCCTGTATTGCTATCACTCTTAGTTCAATTACATTTAATTGATTAAAAGAGTTTATGAACCAAAATTAAATTCAAAAATAAATTTGCATGCTATTAGGTGAGAGGCTCTGCTGACAAGTACAAAAGAATTTAAGAATTTTATAAGCCCTTTACTGCCTTGGGAATAATTCTTTATTATGACTGAAATAAAAATTAATTCCATGGTAACATGTGCTGCAGTATAAGCAAACCATTTTTTAGTGGGTTTTATTTTATTCTTTGCACTGTTATTTAACAATATCACTTGATCATATAGCTTACCTAATGAGCTGAACATTGAGCCTCAAAATAAAAAGTTTTTTTAACTGATAAACTACAAGTATAATATATGCATAAAAATCAATTACAATATATGCAAAATAGAGTAAACCTCAAACTTGGAGATTCAAAGCCAGGACAAACAGGAGAAGACTTGAGCAGTATTCTACTCAAGGATGTACAGACAAGAGCTTCACTATCTTGCAGCTTTAAGCAGCAATAAAGGAAGTCTGGAGTGGTCAGAAAGTAATAAAATACGAATAATGTAGGTGGAGTTTATAGAAATCTAAAACCAATTTCAAATGGAGGCCTTTTTATTTTTGTTTGTGTGTGTGACATTTGTGTGTATGACTTGAGAGAAGGATTATTGAATCAAAAAGTCTTTTTGGCACCTGAGCTGTTGAGGCTGATATTAAAGATACGTCTTGTCCAGTAGGAGTGGAAGAACAATGGAAAATACAAAAATTGAGATATTTTCTACATTTTATTTAATTCAATTTATTTTAAATTATGGCAGACCTTTCTTGAATTCAAGCTGATTGTCTCACTCTTTGCAGTCCATGTGCCCTAGACCCCAAAATTAGATTGCTTCAAAACATGAGATGATGCTTGCAAGTACTGATGGACACCACAAGAAGGGAAAGAGGTTTGACTCATTTATAGTCTCTCCTTGGATTAAATTTATTGCCTTTTTTCTGTAATTATTTCACAACCCTTACCAAGTTACTGATCGTAGAGATGTGTTGTCCTGTGTAGGTGAATGTGAGCTATGCCCCCCCTGCCTTGGGGCTTCACACAGAGCACAGACCTAATCCTGAGCTGAAAAAAGCTGAGTCTGGCTATGTCAGGTTCTTGCCTTTGTGTTCCTGTGGCTACTTAGCTGCTCGTTACTGCAGAGCACAGGCTCACTCCTGCTTGTATTTTTGTGGAGAATTTTGCCTAGGTACATTTCCTTTCTTCAGTGGCTTATATATAAAATACATATATCATTTCTCTATAAAAGGTTACTCTGAGGAAGTGCATGTTGAGAGTTGATCAGACTTGGTCACTGCTGCCAAGATTGCCCCCAACCAGTTTTTTCTTGAGAGGCTGTGAAGCTCAAAAGGGCCCTTGCCCTTCTCACATTGTCAATCATCTCTGTCAAGAAGTTATGATCAGTGCCCTCCAAAAACCTCCAGGGAACAACCAAGATCTCCAGCTCCTCCTGCTTGTTTCTCTTGCTGTTTGTGTTGGTGTACAGGCACTTCAGAGAGGCATCCTGTGCTGATTTCCTAGGAAAGGAAAGAGGGTTTTCCCCACAATGCTGTCCTGTATGCACATCCTTACTTAAGTAGACGTGCTTGAAGGGGGCTCATTTTAGTCCTGTGCTGCTGATTACAAGGACACTTGTGTCTGATAAATCCCAGACAGCTTTTGTTTGCCCATCTGCTCCACCACTTCCTCACTTGATTGTTGATCACCCTTTTGCATCCCTGTTGGTCTTAGTTTATAGCAAAGATGCTTTTGCTTCATTTAGTCAGAAATAACTTCAAATAATTATACTGCTGTGTCTGGAGAAAATATGGATTTGAAACAAAAAAGTGCTATTAGAATTTTTTCAACACTAGTAATATAAAATTGAGGAACGGGATAAAGACTTAAATGATACATTTAAAAATAAATAGTGTTACTTAAAATAGCTTTTGAAGATCAATGGTTTGGTTCTCAAAGATTTTGATGGGGTGGGGAAAAGATGAACATATGATAAAGTTCTGAGTTCTAAATATTGAAAACATTGTGTCTGTGCACTATGTGTCAGTATGCACAGCTATGTAGGTTCTCTTCAAAAAGTGTTTTTTTCTCATTGATTCCTTTCATTGTCACTTGATTTCATCATAAAAACACCACCTCATTTTCTTCTTACCTCATTTTCTTTCTTCTTCCATGTATGAACTGTCTTCAGCTGTATGCACAAAAGACACCACATGTATAACACTGCTCTGTCACACATCATCCTGACTGAGCCCATAAATGGTTACTAAGGCTCTCAAAAGCAGTCACACCCTGCCAAACTTTTTGCAGTGAAATTTTGAAGATGAGGATGAGAAAACATGACCTGAATTTCAATAATGTGTTTAAAATAGTATAGTGTTATGCATTTTTAATAACTGCAGTTGAAGTTCTCTCAATGTGGAGCTCTCATGTACTGCAGAAGCTGGAGTAACCATCTATTTTATTTGTCTAAGTTGAATCACCAAAGACTAATGAAAGGGCCATTTAGGATCTTCTGCTTAAACTCCCCTGCCATGGACATGGATGTCTTTCACTAGACCAAAAACCTGTCTGTGTCTTTCACATCTGTCCTCTACCTGTTTGGTAATCTTTATTCTTCCTTTTTCAGTGCAGATGTTTAACCCCTTCCTTCATGGACCACATTCCATAACTTCATTCGTTCTTTTTCACACCTGACTTTTTCATCACTACATCTTCTCTAGATATAAATATTAATTATTTCTATATAGTCTTAGGAGGGAATGATAGTGTTGTTTTTACCTCTGCAAGTTAAATTTGAAAAATCTAGAGAAGTTAAATGTTTTAAATGCTGTTAAGTTGGTAATCAATGTAACAAAACTACTGTGAATGTTTTAATTATATGAGCCTTGATGTAATGTCTGAAGTTCTAAAATAAATTTCATGTTAATCACTTATTAATTATATTAATCTGATTTTTAGTGCTGGAGTCATGGATTTGACAGCATCTGAGATGACATTGGGAGAGCATTAGTGAGGCTAAGAGCTAATTATTGTTTTATGTATGTGCTTGGCAAGGATGCAAGAGAAAAGGCAGCAAAAGCAGTTTGGTATTCAGAGCAGCCCTCGGGGTATTGCACTGTCCCAGTTGCCTCCATGTGAACTGCAGAGGGACTGAGGTGGGGCCATCCTGGTGCTGTACCCCTCCTCAGGCTTTGGGGCAGAGAGCTCAGCCCTGTACTTCAAATGAATTTCAAAATGGATTTCAATAGATTTCAACAGTGTGGCTTACTGCTTTACCAGTGGGAAGAAAACTTATTTTGGATATGAGTGAGGTGCTCTGGTGCCAGCTTATTGGTTTATCAGCAACAATATTCAGTATTTACAAACTATGGGAATTACTACATATTTTTCTATATTTTGGCACCTGATTTATCTTTTAATTTCTGTGTCTTTGAGGGCTACTAAAGGACACACACTATGCTGCTTTTGAGCTTTTGGCAAAAAATTACAGTTTTACGATCTGGTTTGGAATATGTAGTCCTTGGAATAACTTGGACCCTAAAATAAAGTCTAGATTCCTCATTTTCTATGCATACTGTGGAAAAAATTCTGATTCACACTTTCCAGTTGGTTGTTTCAACTCCTTTAGATACTTGAGAGCACACAGTGGGGATGGTCTCATAGGATAATAAGCCTGACAGAATAAAAAAAGGAAATAAAGCAAACCATAACTGCCTCCTTTTTTGCATCAAATTGATCTCATAATTATTCCTAATAAAGTTTCTGTGTCTGGGAATTTCTTGCATGTATTTTATCTGGAAAGTACAGTTAAATGTGCAAGTCATTACTGTGTGGATTCATAAATATAACAAAAATTTTAGAATTTTAAGCCTATGGTTTTATAAGAAATCTAAAACCAGTACATATTCCAACATCTCCAAGAAAGCCATTTTACATCAAATTTTTTAAGGCATGCCCACAACTTTGGTATGGAGAATGGACTACTGCTTAGGAATGAACGTTAGTCTTTCAGTGACGTTATAGAACTAATTCCTAAAGTTAAGCCAAGGTGTAAGTTCACTTCTGGAAGTTTAAAAATGTTACAAAGGACAAAAACAACTCAGAACGGAACCTGATCTCCTCCTGATTGCTGTGTTTTAGGCCCAGCTTGAAATTAGGCACCATGCAGCCTCTCCCTCAACCCACACCTCTCTGCCCCCTCACCATGGTGGATGGGGAGGAGAATCAAAGTAAAACTTACAGGTTGGCATCAGAACAGTTTAATAATTGAAAGTAAAGTAAAATACAACAATAATGGTAAACGATAATAATAACGTAATAAAAAGAGAAAAAACACTGATGCACAATGCATTTGGTCATCACCTGCTGACTGATGCCAGATCCCCCTTCCTGAGCCCAGATTGGCTGGATTTCTGGATAACTCCCCCAGTTTATGTACCAGGCATGAAATTGTATGGTGTGGAATATCCCTTTGGTCAGTTCGGGCCACCTGTCCCAGCTGTGCTCCCTCCCAGTTTCTTTTGTAGACCTCCTCGCTGGCAAGGCACGAGACAAGAAAAAAGTCCTGGATTTGGGATAAACATGACTTAGCAGAAACCCAAAATATCCATTTGTTTTCAACATCATTCTTATTCTGAACCCAAAATAGAGCACTTTAACCGCTACTGAGAAGGAAATAACTCTGCCTAGGTGAAACCAGGATACTGATGCAAAAGTCTTCAATTCAGTTTGCATTAGGCTGAATCAAGTGTATCATGAATGTCCTGATATCAGACTATCTACACTGGTTATGTAGCACCCAGAGATTAAATATTTCTATTACTTTTACCCATTTATACTACCTTAGAAGTCACTGCTGTCTGCAGTCTAATCTCAGCAGATTTACTCAGAATTTAGAGTCACCATCCTCTTTGGTCAGCATCCTTTTATAGTAACTCTCAACTTGCAACAGTAGCTCTTATGATGACAGGTCTATAAAATATTTGAGATACTACTAGAAGCACCATGGTCACTCTCTGGTGGAGACTGTTTTAGAGTGAGGAATGATTAAAATGTAATGTCTGTGTTCGTCAGAATTTGTTATTTTTGTCATATCAATCACATCTGGGGCCTTTGATGTTATAAGATTTCCCTAGACACTGCCTTTATTTGACCTGTAAAGATTTCTTTTAAAATAGGGTTTAAGAATAAAGTGCTGTTACCTAAATAATCTATTCTGGATGCAAGATTTTGGGAGGTTTTGCCAAATGTTATGAAAGTGAATATTTTTGTAACTTCCTTTTTCAGTATTAGACTTCAGAAAATCCCATCTAATTATCATTAAGTAGGATTATGTATGAAAAAATAAATCCTGGTAAGGGTGTGTATGATGACCATTAAGTAAAATGCAAATCTACACAGTTTCAAAGGCGATGAAAAGATAATGAACATGGATCTTTCCTTTGCCCTCCTTGTGATTCCCTCCTCCCTTTCTGCTTTTTCTAACACATAAAAGCCTTTAAAAATCATTTCAGTGTACAAGTTATTCCTTATGTTTCTCTTGCAGCATCACGTACCGCAACAGGATGTGATAAGTAATGATGGAACAGAGGCATACAGTAAACAAAATGTCTCTAAACATTCTCCTTCAGAATAATGAACTTCTCAGCTAAGTTTAACATATTAAATGCATTCAAGACATCAACACCCAAGATGTTAAGTTAGTTGTAAGGGGGGACCATACAGAAATACATTTTTGTGATTTTGTATATGGAATGCAACATCTTTAATTTAATTTCTGAAACTTTATAAATAGTTTAGCTTTTGTTAGGAAAGGAGGACATGTGCTGTGACAGTCATGAAGTACTTAATATTTATAAGCCAAATACCTAGTGATGCTAATATTTATTCCCAAAATATCAAAGGAAATGCCTTCACTGACTAAAGTAGACGTTGATTCATGTCTCTGAGAAGACATAGGGTGGGAAAATATGTCAGGACTCTGCAGCTTTCTGGAACAGAAGGAAACTCTAGTCTGTTTTAAAATCTGTATGCTGCTCCAGCACATCAAAAACTTTAGAAAGGTTTTTATTTAATGTTTGTTTCCTTAGCTGTCCTTCACATTTCTCAGCCACTGGAGGTTACAGTGACTTGCCAAAGGTCAGTTGGTAGCAAAGTGGAGAAGAAAACAAAGGGTTCTCAAGTCCTCATTAAGTGACTCCTGTGCTAAATGTAACTTCTGTTTTTTCCAAATGCTAGAGGAGTCTTACATGTGTGAGTATTTTACTTTTCTCTGACCTTATTTGAAACCCTTTAGAAGAACAGAATTAGGGTTTTCTGTATTTGTACACAAGATCTGTAGCCCCTTAATTTTTCCTGGTAAACACTACTTGTCTAAAGTATTACCTCTTTTCAGCCAAAAGCAGGAATCTCTGGCTTCTGTTTGGAAGGTTTAGGTGCTTGCAGACTGCCTCTATTTATTATATTTTAATTTAGTAGTGTGGAGATCTCTTTCAGTGTAATCACTCTGAATAGGAAAATATGGGGGTTTTCTAGTAAGAGTCTTATTTCTTCTAGCAATTTTTCATATCTAATATATTTGCAGTATGAGACAGGTAATTCTAAATGCTTCCTAACACAGATACAGGATTAACTGAAGTAGTGCTTCAGTTGTTAAACCTGGTTACTTTCCATCGTTTAAACTGGTAATATAGATAAACTTGTGATGGAAAAAATCTCTTTCAAAACACTTGTGATTTTTCAAGTGAGAAATGGCTTTATTGCAATCAAACTTTTCTGCTCTGAAAGTAACTTTCTGTGAAAATTGTTCTCATTCATGCTACCAGTTTGATCCAACTGGATCTATTACAGAGATTCTGACTTTTCCAAGTATTCAAATTAACCAGCTACATATCAGTTGGGATATTTGAGATAGAGTTGAGAATCTCTTGTTCACCCCTATGGCTGACAGAAAGGTGGGTATGGCACTCAAACTTCCAGTGAGCAGTCTGTCATATCTACTGCTCACTGCACCAAGTAACTAGAATTAGTTTGTCCTTCTGGCAAAATAAAATTTGACCAAAAAATAGCATTCCATAATTCTTTCCTCCAGTGTTCTGCCTATTTTTTTTCCTAGAGTAAAAAATAATTCCACAAGTGAATTTGTGGGCTTTAATTCTGATTTCTTTTGGTTTTATGTTTGTCAATTTTAATTCGCTCAAATCCATTTTCATTTTTTGGTTCTTAAGTTACAGTGTGTCTGATTTTAATATTGTTCTGATCTCCTTGCATACATATAGTTATATGTGAATACCAAAACTTGTTTATAACAAAAGAATATCTTCTTTCCCAATCGTGTATCAGACAGAATAAAGAAATGGTTTTATAGCCATTATTCACACTTCTCAGAGCTCACATATTTCAAATCTGTTAATGACTGCTGCTCTACTTTCTTTTGTGGCCCAAATGTGATTTGACAATAAAGACATATAATGTTTCTAATCAAAAGGAAAATGACTGCAAAGGAAAATAAAATGTAGATACTGTAAATGTCAAACTATGACTAAATTGGACAAGTACAGAACATCCAGACCTGATTTGCTTTAATGTATCTAAATCATGAGAATTCAAAAGCTCTAGTGTTTTGATGGCAAGATAGCCTTTTCTGCTTTCTTTATTCTAAAGGAAATTAAAGTATGGTTGGTTTTTCTGGGAAATACAGCAAGAATTCTTAGGACAAATTAATGTTTTTAAAAACAGAGAAAAATTAAATAAGACAAAGGCATATAGTCCATTTTAAATTTCCTTGGTTCCTTCAGTACAAGTCCAGTGGAGTGCTAGAGCTGATGCAATTGCTTCATACAACTGAAAGGAAGTATCATAAAATGTTCTGCTTTTCCTGATTATGCTGCAACCAGTCAAAATAGAAATTGGGAAATGTCACATTTGAATGGGGTCCTATTTCAAAAAGCACTGAAACATACACACTCATAACTGTGTCACCCACTGTCTTTTGATATGTCAGTTCACTGGTTTTTAATGAGTTAGGTGTTTGGTTGCTTCCATTTTCTTAGAAAATTTCAGCCTTAATGTTTACGAATGGTTTAAGCGCTTTGATAAATAAACCTTTACTGAAATTGCTCCCAAATCATTACACGGCAGAGGATCCTTGTGAAATACAGCAATTTAGAGTGGGATTGAGAGCAAGCTATGTCCTTTTTCAATGGGTGGAGAAAGAAATGGGATAAATTTAATTATAAGTCATGAAGCCAAGGAGTCTTGGCGTGTATGTTTGTAAGGTAACTGCGTACAATGGAATTAGGTGTGGACTGGCACTTCTGCTCTTTTGCAGTGATTTCTTCTAAGAAAACTCCTGTGAAAGCCTACTTTGATCAAAAAGGGTGGCTAACTTAGCTTTCATTTGTAAATAAGGAACTTTCATTTCTGTTTTGCCCCTTCATGATGTAGAATCAAAAACCCATATCAAAATTCTGACTAACTCTCTTCTTCCAAATAACTCCTAAAGGAAACAGTGGGCTATATTCTGTTAATCAAGTTTTCTTTCTATGACTTAAGTAATTTTTAGAAGAATGTCAAGATTTTGTGAGTGCCATAGAAATATTTCCTCTTTTTTAGGAAAATAAGATTTTAAGTTAGTCTTAAGAATCTGGCTGATAAAGTTAGACTCCTATATGGAAATCCTATATCCTATAATCTGGAGATGCTGAGAAATTATAAATTAAAATAGTCGCAGTTTTGGTATTCTTTGCAAAATACCATTCCTTATTTAAATTACATTTTATAATTTTGTTTCACAGCATATACTCACATTTCGTTTGGGTGTTTTTCCACAATCAAATTAAAATACATTTTAAAACTGTAAAAGCCAATGCAGAAAGAGGCATTAACCATTTATTTCTGCATAAATTCACCCCAATATTTTTGGTTTTTAAATACAAGTAGAACTTAATTTTTATTACTCCTTGCTGAATAAGAAGACCTGGGACCTATTTTTCTTAAATTTTCTAATGTTCTGATTGATGAAAAGCTTGACTAATTTGTGTAGTCAGTAGGAGATGAAAAAATTGGCTTGACATGTAGAAATGCATGATTTTTGTCACTGAAGGGCAGGCTAATATTTGTATGCATTGCTTGTCTTACTTAAGCCTATAGTTTGCACTACAGCTCCTGAATTGCTACTTGCAAGAGCTATATAAAATAATTTTGCTTTTTAGCATGAAAATTAGCACTAGAGTGTGTGTGATCTTCTCAAGAGGAATAAAATGATCAGGCCTGGAGCTTCTGCTGGCTCGAAGGGGAGATGATGATAAGACTCTTAATAAGGAGGGAAAATGTACTGGTGTTATTGAAATGCTGGTAGCTAAATTTTTATGGAAAAAAGGTTTAAATGTTCTGGTTCATTTCTTTCAGTACTCTTCTTGATATGCTTTTTTTTATATTGCATAGGGAATGTACCATGATTGAGTTTTCTGTGGACTACATCCATTAATTATCTGTATTGTTCGCTTGGCAGATCAATAGTTCAGTATTTAATTTGTTTTCATTTCTTTTACATTGTTAAGTGAAAATGGGTGAGTTCAGCATGCCTTAAGAACTGACATAACCAGAACATCCACAACTGTCTATCTGTTCAGATTAGGTAAGGATAAAACATTTGTTTTCAAGTAAGTTGTGTAACAGAGGGTGAACAGACTACTGTGAAACCAGTCCATCTGTCATATAGTGCTACATTACTGTATTACATCAGCAGCCTATTTTTTAAAATGCCAAATAGAATTGATACTGAAAGCTTTCCATACTGTAATACAATTAAGAACCCTTTTTTTTACAAGAACATGATTTAAAAGTCACTTGTAAAAATTTAATTTGATGGTAGCAGTTTTACTTCTGTATTTAATGGTGTTTAATGACTCTGAGCAATTTCAAGGACCAAGAGACTAGAAATGAAGTTTTTATACAGTATTTCTTTTCTCTAGGTGCTGAAATATTACCAAACGGTCAGCTTGCCTTCTTCAGTCTTCTCTCACCACAGGGCAGAGAGCAATGCAGAATTCACCAAAATACTTATCATTGTTGGCCCTAAAATGTTATTTCTGTCAATGTAATTTGAAAAATTTCTTGAAATTTCTTTTTCGCTCATCGGTATTTGAAGGATAATGATACTGTAATTTTTAAGCAAGTTTCATCCTTGGTCAACAGTAGCTGCTTCTAAAATGATCTGCTGCTGTGATGTGGCTTTGTAATGTTTGAGATCATCTCAGTGTTTGAGATCAAGTGGGGAAAAGAGATTCCAACAAGACAAATTTAGATTTAAAACGATTAGTAACAGATGAGATAAGAAAGATGTACCAATTTAGAAAAAAAAAAATCTGTTTTTTCTGGCTTTAGAATTAAATTACAATATTTTTGAGTAAATGTAAGTGTTCTCCAGGGGAGCATCACTTTTTTGTTAGGTGAATGAGTATATCATAACTCTGTTATAGCTAATATTTTTGTGACTGGTTTTTGTGAAGGCAAAATGTGCTACTGGCTACAATTCACTTTTGTATCTGAGTTACCTATTTATAAGCTAACTTATTTTGTTATTTTCCATCTCCTACAAAAATGTCTGCAACTGTTTTCTTCTTTTAAATCCCAGCCTGTGTACTGACCAGAATATGTGCTTTAATTTTTTTTTTCCTGTTGAATTTTGACATTTTACTTTTCTTCTTTTTTTTGGAAAAAAAATCAGACATTTTGCCCACTTTTGTAATATTGCGTTGAAAGGTCCATTTGGGATCTCAGAGATCAGATTTCCACTGAACTTCTCTGTTTCTGAAATGTACAGGGGACTTAATTTTTAGTGTCAGGACCATCATATTACAAATGAGCAGTACAACCCAGGAAACAGCTTGGCTTTGAAAGACTGTATTTTTCAAAATTTGTATTTTGCCTAAGAAATATTATTTCCATGTCTGGTAGTGCAGTCTAGAAGCTCAAATCTTGACCTGACAGATTAATAAAAAATTATTAATAGTTGTAGCTGCTTTAAAAAAATATATTTTATTCTAAATGAACTATTTTGCAGAAATCTCTCTATTAATAAAAACAGTCCTTCACCACGACCTCCTTCATCAAGCTGTGTTTTTTTCTGAAGTCTCCATAGTGATGCTTCTCTCTCTTCTGTCATTCCAACCAAAGTTTCATACATGTGATGGAAATAATTATTTTACTGAAAGCAGAAATGCAATTTCCAAAATTATCATTGACTTAGGTGGTTTTGAAATTTCACCATCTGGATGTGTTTTTTAACTCCTTTGGATAAGCTCTCTCTGGTTTTGATGTGCAACAATAACATTCAAGGTTTGAGAAATGTGTCTTTTTAATTAATTCTCATTAATAGTTTCTAAGTTCCAAGAAAAACAGGTAAATAAAATGAAATTATTTTCTTTATCTATCTGGAATTTAAACACAAGAACCATTTAGTTAAAGCAGTAAATTTGCATCAGTTCATAGCCTTTTATATTTTCTATATCTGATTCTGACATTGACTAAATATAGAAAATGCTTCTTGGCTAGGAAAGGCCAGAGTAAAAATAAATTATGAAGTATTGATAATAAGAAAAAAAATCTTAAGTAATATCTGTATTATTTTGCAAGTGGTTAATTAAAAAAATAGCCTTTTTTCTTGCTTAAGATTTTTTTTATTGTTTAAATTGCATTTTCATGAGGGCTAGGGAGCTTGAATTGCCAACTGCCTGATTTTTCATAGGCTTAGTATAGCATTTTCTATAACCTTTTCTTGATTTCAAAGCTGAATCAGCGTGATATATTCCTCCAAAGTTATATGATATTTCTGTAATGCCAGTTGAGTTGTTTTTAGCAACTACTTCAGTCTGCTCTTCACAGCCCATCTATATAGCATTGACATACATTCTGTGAACTGGGTGTATGTCTTACACATCCAGATGCAGGATTCTTAGATGAGGTAAAAATTTAACTGAAAAAGTGAGAGTAATAGCCCTTGCAGTGTTACAGGTTTTTTGACAGGGTTCTGACAACACTGAGTTCTCAAAAAAAATTAGTGATACAAGCAAACTTACACTATTTTTTGAATTAGAATGAAGAATTTTTTTTTTCTTTTGGTGGGTGGTGGAATGCAGTATTAAGTGTTTTCAGATCAACTTAACCAAAGAAGTAACAGTGAGAAATAACTGCAGAATGATGGAGGAAATAGAAGGTTACTGGGTGATCTTCTGTTTACCCAGTGTATGAAGCAGAGGAAGAGAGTGGTGCATCAAACCATGAGGTCAAGACAAGCAGTCCTTAGGAGAAAAGATAGCTACTTATTGGCATAAATTACTACCTACAGAATGTACTGTATGGAGTCTTCAAGATTTTCCATTCAATATTGTACAGTTTCATTTGATGGGGATTACCCTTTATTAAATCTTTACCTAGGGATCACTGACAGCTTTAGCTTCCAAACAGGCCATGTGATTACAGGTTAATGACAGGAGCTCAAAGTATGCTTTTCAGTTGTCCTTCTTTCAAACAACAACAACCTTTTAAATGCTGGTTTTGATGAGTCAGCATTTTAGTTAGGTGACTAAGACAAGATCATGCTTAAAATTGTCATTCAAACCCACAGTTTTAAATCAGCAAAGTGTGCAGTGCCTGTCTTATGGGTACAAGTTCAGTGATGAACATAGAGGGTTGATAGTAAGGAGAACCCCAGTGGGACTGTACATTTAATTAGGCCTCAGAAATAATTGCACATGACTGGAGTCAATTTTAAAATAAATTCAAAATAGCTTTAATTATTCTTAATAAATGACAAAGTTTTGCCCTGTGCTCATTTAATGTAAGCACAGGCTTAGATACACAGTACCATTCTTGTTTTACAACCAGTTTGAAATGTTAACTGTTTGTTGAATCTGAAACAGGATAATTAGGGAAAATAAATTTGAATCTTAATTAGAAATTCACCTTGACGACTACAAATGAAGCCCTAAGAGTAATGACAGATAATGATTGAATTCAGACCTTTGTGCTACCTTTGTGAAGCCAAACCATCTTTTGCTCTCCACAGGTATTCTGTTTAGGGACAGAGTATGAACTATTTGCTCACACCAGTGTGTTCATGTACAGAAGGAAGGAAACATGAGGTAGGGGTGCCAGCATCATAAGTACAGGTGGAAAATTAGGCTCTTCAAACTATCTCCAGTGCATCTATTTAATATGACTGGAAACTTTTGTGTTGGTTTGTCTGATTTTATGATGTCAAATAATGATTTCAGCAAATAGAGGCTCTGAAAAGAATGAGACCTGTCATCCTTGTATTCTTTTAATTAAGTTATTCTATAATTTAATGTTCATCAGAGAGTACCTAGGGCTGTTTCCTGTGTTGGTAGACCAGAGATGCAATATTGCTGTCTTAGAAAATCTCGTGACTGACTGCTTTTATATCAGCAAGCTCAGAGACTTCGTGCATGACTGTCATTAACAGTTTGGTTAGTCCTGCATGTTTCAAGCCATCTTTCAGAACTGTATTTTAGTCAAAAATCTAAATGTACTTTTCTGAGCTTCTCAATGTTTTAGACTTGGTTTTCATACCAAGTAGGAATAAAGAATTGAAATACCCCTATTCTGCATTACATGGAAATGCTAAAATCTTTGACATGAAGATACTAAACGATCTTGTTTCTACACATTTGATTCAGAAAAAGAGTTGTCAGCATTCTTAAACTGAGGTTGTATATTTTACTTTGGTGACTTTGCCTCATATACTGTGTAAACTGAAGGTCTCTCATTATACTTCTATCTCCATCTCCAAGGTTATTTCTTAATGATTTGATCTGGCAATCAGTTCTCCTATACCTGTGCTTGTCAGTGAAGCAGTCAGAGGAAAAGTGGCCCTTACATTGTAAGGAACCCTGTGTCTGTCTCCTACCCTGCAAGTTTTGTTCAGCCTGTGTTGCATGATGTACATCTCTGCACAGTGGACAGGCTGAGAAAACTTCCTGCAACCTTCTGGCCAACTGCACTAATGACCTTGGACTCTGTAAACTGTTAAAGTAGAGAGGGGAGAAAATGTCTAAGAAAACATGTTGCATACTGTAAGAAATACACTGTGGCTCTTTGTACTTTTTAACAAGTTTGAATCAGGTTTGTAGCTCGTTCCACTGGGCTATTCCACCCCTGCATTTGTGTAAAAGGAAAAAAAAGATTTTAGCAAAATGAAGAAAGCTGTAGTGTGGGTGGACCCCAGTACACTCAGTGTAAGAGCAATCCCCATTCTGATGTAGATAACTGAGTACAAAATTATGCTTATTTCATTCTGGTATTCCTGAGTCTTAATAGTCTTAATTCCCTGGCACTGAATTTATTTATTCTTAAGAGACAGAAATCAAATCAAGACATTTGTGTATGTCTAAGTAGGCCAAGGCTTCAAGTTTTTACCATGTATCACATGCCTGCATGCCTAGCTCCCAGTGTGTTCAGTTGTCATTGTTCAATGGCTCATGTATCCTGTAGCCCTTCTATTAGAGGATATTGTTATCTGCCTTCCTTTTGCTTTAGGGAAGATGCATTGTCACTGTTGTCACAGAGTTAGGCTTTGAAATAGATTTCACAGAGTCTTTACGTGTCAAGATGAAGGCTGCAAATTACTTTCACAAGGAGACAAGTGAAGTTTTAAATATTAATGTTGTAAGTTTGTTCTGAGCTGCCTGTGCATCAGAAGTTTAATGAGTTTTTCTTAGGGTTAGAATTACCTGACTGGTAAAAAAATGGCAACTTTTTTGAAGAAGACATTTATTTAGAAACCCTTCTGTAGGATCTGTGTTGCACTGAAACGTCTTTCTAGCTATACTTTCCCAGATAGTGATGTATAATGATGACTGAAAAACTAAAAGATATGCTTATACAACATTTTCTTCTCAAGCATATTGACCTTCATTTGCAGAGTGAGCAGATGGCAAATTATTTGTAGGTTTGTTTGAGTTATTTGCAAATGTTTATGATTAAAAAGGATGCCACTGCAAGAGGAGGGCCAGAAAGGTTTAGCCAGGTAAGAGCATATGAATATAAAAAAGTCTAATTCTGAGGTGAAATGAAGAAGCTTCTATTTCATTTTTGAGCATTGGATCAGGTGACTCAGAAACAAACAATGATACATCAGGAAGGAAAATTATTATATCAGGCAGCAGCGTGTGTTTCCCAGATTAGGCTTCTTGAGCAAAATTAGATTAAGATTTTCTTTCATCATTCTAATTAAACTATTCTGCCCTTTTCATTGTCTTAGGTCATTGTTGATGAATGACAGCTGCTTCCCAAATATAATTAAGCTTGATGGTTTTCAGTGGAAGAGGTTATATATTTACTTAATTTAAAGCAGCTGTAACAGAAACAGCAACTATATATTTTGAAAGTTAAACTGTGCTCCTGCATATATTGTTGAATCTTTATTTTAAACTTTTTTCTTTTAAATTTCCCATCATTTTCTAGAGTTCTTACGTTTAAGATTTAAGATAACCACAAACCACAAGTAACTTCTTATATTTCCTTGCAAGAGTTCAACCGTACCTAATTAGTGGACTGCTGTTGTGTTGTGTGTTCAGAACATTCCTGCTCTCTTAGGAGGTAATCTTTGCTCACTGAGTTATGCAGGCAGTTCCCAATGATGCTGTCTGGAGTGTGAGCTGCCTTTTGCACAGACAGAATTCACGCCCAACACAGAACAATAATATGAGCTTGATATAAAGGGGAAGGTGTAATTTTGCAGTGCAGGCACCCTAGCCCTAGAGTTGACTTTGCTAATCAAAACCAGAGGACTCTCCCAGAGCTTCAGTCTCTCTCAGAGTTAGATTTTATGCTGTTTAGACTCAATCCTGTCCATGAAGAAAGTTTAGGAGAGCATAGGTTAATGTCAGTTAGCGATTTGTTCCATGTATGCTCAAAAGACTGACTACTGACAGCACCGGGCATTTAACATTTCTGCTTGTGCTCTTGAGCAAGCAGTAACTGCATCTCTCTACCTGTAATACTAGGTCTGGGAAGTGTGGCCTGTGTTTGTAGTAACCTTTATTATGTTGCAAATATACCTTTAGGATGTTGCCTTATGTACAAATTGTCTTCTGTACTTTGTCCTAGTGTGACCTACATTATTCTCTCCACAGTTCTAGCAATATTCTCACAAGCTTGTTCTGCATGTGAGGAATTTATCATAAATATGATCAGCAAAAATATTTACTTGAGTTTGAATGAATTCTTATTACCTTAAGGTCAAAATAAGACAGTTTACCAACTGAATTTGGAAGGAGTTGATACAAACCTTCAGTTACTATGTAGGGAAAAATAAACTAAAAAACCTAAAAAATGTAGGGACAGATGCCATTTCACAGATAATGGTTGACAAGCATAGATATGCTTAACAATTTTCTATTAATAGCCTTTTCTATTTAAATAAATAAATTCAGTGTCAGATAAATATTGGTTCTTTTCTTCTGTTACATTTTGCACTTTGCTTAATTCTGGGAATTGGCTGAGTTTTTCACACCTTGCTAACAATATCTACTTGTGTTTGCTTTTTGATTTGGACAGTGGCAGTGGATTTCTATTCCTTCGGTTGTTAATATGTGATCTCTAAATACATGGAACATGCAACTCCAGACACTCTCTGTATAAACAGCTTTTTTAATGAGCAGCCAAGCTAAATAGCTAAATGATTTTTTTNTTTTTTTTTTTTTTTTTTTTTTTTTTTTTTATGGATATTTGTTCTTTTTCCTAAGTACACCACTGGTGACTTAGGAAATGCTGCTCCCTTTTGTGGCTCTATACAACTCCCTTCTTGGGCCAATTAATGCACAGCTGCACCCAGTGCTGGTTTGCTGTTTGCTAATGTGGGACATATGACTTTAGGGGACAAAGGGGCGTGGCAGAATTTCGTCTGTTTATTCTGCTCCCACAACACAGCCCAGCCACAAAATTTTAATGAAGTTTTTGGGAACCTATTAGGGGTACAGAAGCGATATAAATTTTTTTTTCCAGCTTTGACTAATAAAAGAGTATAAAATGCCCTGTCACACAGAGTTGTTCATATGGAGCGTGTTTGTGATTTAAGTAAAAAGAGGAATAGTTGTAATTAATTTCATCATAGTTTCATTGAACATTTTGAGAAATTAGATAGTCAAACAAAGAAAGAAAGAAAGGTGGAAATTATCAAATATGCAAACTTCCATTATGAAATGGGAAAAAGAAAAACTGGCATTGTAAGCCAGTGACTCTACTTAAATATTCTTTGTTTTCAGTGAAAGTGTTTTCCAGTCATAGTTCATAGGAAAGTGAACCTTTGAGTTGGGCACAATTTATAAAATGTCTGGTCCAAATTAGTCTAAAAATTGAATTGGAAAACAGAGCTAATGTAAAAATATATACATAAGACAATCAGAAAATTGATTTGAAATATTTTTATACCTACTCCATTATTACCTACAGAAAAATCTTATGTTTTCTCCTCTGCTGTCTTCAGGAATTACAACATATTGTATTTTTTTCCCCTTCTCAAAAGAAAAGAAGGAATTTTAGCTTTGAACTTAAAAGCTCTATTTTGTTTTGAAAATTCTATTTGAGAACTCTATCAGTCCCCTCAAAGCCTGTATGTGTCTATTTTGCTTTTATATGTGGTACAATACCATTAAAACAATCAAAACATGAAGTTTAATATCCAGCAATGGTTTTTGACAAATTCTTTTAGTACTGTAATTAAATCTAACTTTAACTAAGTTGTTCTGTGTTGCTATTTCTTTCTCAAGAGTCCTTGAATATGTATATTTTTTACTGATTGTCATTAATAAATTGCAGTTTTAGCCTGTTCAATAAAATTATAGAATATAAATTAAAGAAAGAAAGAGGGGACCTGTCATTCTGAGAGATTGATCTAGGATTTCTTGGAGATTTATTTTAGGAAATAATTCTGGATTTATTTATTATTTTTTTTTTAAATTTTTTTTTAATTTTCTCTATTCAGATGGAAGACGTCATAGCCCGCATGCAAGATGAGAAAAATGGGATTCCTATTCGTACAGTGAAAAGTTTTCTTTCCAAGATTCCCAGTGTCTTTTCTGGTAAGTGTCAAAGTGAATTTCATACTATTTTAAAGTTTTATGTAAGGGGATGCTCTAGTAGGAAACACTTCCTTAATAGGAAACAGTAAGTACTGTTGAGAATTCAGTCATCCGGTCTGGAGGAGACATTATTCATCCTTTGAATAGTTTAATTATAGAAGTTTTTGATGTTTCTCTCATACTGGAGTGGATTTACCCAGAGGTGTTTTTGTCCTGAAAATTAGGTGAAGGGAATACAAAAAGTTAATTATCTCCAAATGGAAATATTTTTATGGCAGGTCAGGTCTGGCTTTTAGCCAGCTTCCATAGCAAGTATGAGTTTAGTATATTGGCCACTACATGAAGATTAGAAATTTCAAAGCAGCAGAACAAAAGAAAAATCATCACCACACTCTGCAACTGATGCTGATTAGGGGCTGTGACATTTATTACAATGCTCATGATCTGCTTCTGTAGCTCAGTGCCTGTGCTTGAGAAACTCAGGCTGAGATCTTTGTGATGATTTGCAAGAAGCTGTACACTCTAAAGCTGGTCCAGGTCAGTACAGTCATGGGCACAAAAATCTGTCTATTTATTAATTAATTAGCATATAACCAGTCTGTTATTTACATAATTTTATGACAATTTATGCATTTATGTATGTGGCTATATACTCCAGTGAGTATTGAGCTCCTTTGAAATAGATGCCATTGTTTAACCTAATTTTTTGATAACTTGTAAGAGTGTATCCTTATACGGAAAGTATTTATACAAGTTTCTACTGTCCAGACCGCCAAGAAGAATTCTATATTTTAATTTTCAACCTTTGGAATGTTTTTACTAGTGAATAATCCTGTCATAAAGAAAGATAGAGTCTTAATACTGAACAAAATTGCTTCCTGATTTTAGAAAATAAATTTTAGATTTTAGAAACTTGCACAAAAAATAGCCTCTGGAGGATGGACTTTTATTTGCCATGAGTTAGTGCAGCATGGCATCTTATTGAATAATTCATGGTAATTGTTAATGTCTGCCTTAATTTGTGTATTATGGATTTCAAAATAGACTGACCAAAAAAATTTTTTTTTTTTTTACTGATATAGACATCATACTTTTAAAAGTTGAGTTAGACTATATATACAGTTATACACAGCAGTTACTGATGTACCAACTTTTCCATCGATGTGTTAACTTTATTAGCTTCAGAGGGAAATAAAAATCATAGGACAGTTCATTTTTTTTCCACTTTTCTGATTTTCTCTCTCAAATATCAGGGAGTACCAGCGATTTTTGCTGCACGTGACTGAACTCCCACCAGGACAGCATAACTGTCATTTTAGTTCAATTAATCTACTTTCCTGCCAGTTCTCTATCCTGAATGGAATCTGAAAGCTTCAAATCTATGTCCTAAGTCACTAATTTCATTCAATGTGCTAGGAATCTATGTATATGTAGAAAACAAATATCAGCTTAATTCAAAACTGTTGATTGGTAGGCAACATGGGAATATTGTCTAAGGATCATGACGACAATAATGCAAATATATTTAACAAAAACATATAGTATTGTTAATACCCTCAAAAGCATGAAAGTAGATGCTCTTCAGTTAAAATATATATACTTGTATGCTCCTATATTTATATAAATGTGTGTGTGTGTGTTGTGTGTGTGCATGTGTGTGTGTGTGTGCCTATGCATAAAACATATTTTGTACACAGCCATCTGTCCTGGATTATGCTCCATAAATACTGGAGCTTTGCTTTTTTTTTTTTTTTCTTTTCTTTCAATGGGGAGAAGCAAAACGGATAACTATCACATCATGTTCCTGCAAGCACTTAGGAAAGACTCTACAAGTCCTTTAAACAACTTGTAAAAGCTAAGGATGTCCATAAATTGTTTGTAGGAATAGGGTCTTATGTGAAATAGTTTTAATTGCTTTGTTATATATGTTTTTTAATGTACTTTTATTTCATAGTATTGCTTCTAAAAACAATGAATGAGAAACTAGTTGAAAGAGCAGTTACTTTTTATTGCTGAATTACTGGCCATCTCTTAAGATGACTGCATTAGCAAAATCAGCCTGAGGAGTGGTATTTGAATTTAACAGAATGTTGTGATTGTAATAAATAGGATGATGTAATCATACTATCTCATTTACTGAGTCATTCCTGAAATGTTTTCACAAGTAAAATATCAACAGGGAGAAACATTTGAAATATTATACTATAAGGAATGGATATTTCCCTATATACTATGCAGATTTTTGTTCTTCAGAAAAATATAATCCTAAATTAAAGATTATTTCACTTTGTGAAATTTTGGAAAGATGAGGAATCATTTTTCTTTATGTTGCATATATTTCATACATCCACAGAGAGCAAATAAAAATTTGAAACTTTTAAGGCTCTAAGAGAAAAAGTGGGCAGGAGATTTTACTCCTTCTATGTGATTATGCATTTTGATGGAGAAAAGACGGACTTACTGTTGTCTTCATGCATTTGAAATGTTTTGGAGGAGCAAATAAGATAATGTATATAGGCATCTTGCTGGTCAGCAATAATGATTGCAGGAAGGTTGTCATGTGCATTCTTTATTAATGTGGATTAGAGTATTAAGAATAAAGATGAGGTGATTTTCCTGGTCCATGGTTCACCTTTAGACCTGGAAATGGATAAAAAAACTTGCTTGAAATGATGAATTTAGGGAGTCTGACATATGAATCATAGAGATTAGAAGGAGCTCTAAAATATAATTTTTATTTTTGCTGGGGAGCGATACAAGAAAATGCCAAAGCTTTGCTGTTCACTTTGAAGCAGAAGGAATCATTCAGAGTTTACTGACAAAGGAACAGTTGAGGGTTTGGTTTGGAAGTCTTTGTGAGGTGGTTTACCAGCCTTAATGTTGAAAGCTTCATAAGCTAATCAGAACATGAATATTTCATTTAGAAGATGTAGTGATGTCTCATTGTCATTATGGAATATCAGTGTGATTCTTCATAGGACTTTAAAGTGTGCAATAGTTGGGTGAGCTTGGTGATGAATAAAACCTGTGGAGAATGTGCCAGTTGAGTGGTGTGTAAGCTTGAGTGTGGAACATGAGAATTTTTATTGAAGGAGCTGGGAAAACTGTGAGAAATGCAAGTTCAGTTAAAGAATACACACAGAGGGAGAGTAAAAACTTTTCAAGAAAAACATGCTCATACTTGTTATTACTAGGTGTTTCTGATGATGGCTCAATGATTTCAGATTGTAGTCACAGCTTGAACCAACAAAAATAGGAGAAGGAGATCAGTAGAAAGGTGTGTTTTTAACATCTTCTGTGGTAAAGAGAAAATGAAAACATTAATTTACTTTTCATTGGAAAATATGATCCATGTGAAGTCTTGAGATTTTTTCTCATTCCTGTAGGTGAAGCTGATATAGTATCTTTTCCATATAAACTTTGTGTTTTCCCATTTTTTAGAAAGATTATTGCCGTCATATCTAATTTTTGTTAAATATTTTTCCTGATCTCAGAAAATGATTCTTTCTGTTTTACCTGGGAAATCATGAAAATAATGAGATACTGCATTTTGATTAGCAAATGTATTAATAGAATGATTAATTACCAGTAGCAGTATGCTTGGTAAAAAATTAAAGTAGTTGTGTTTGAACATAAAAAAATCCAACTCAGAAGCAGACTGGCAGTCTCAGTAGCCTGGACAGATGTAGTGAGAGACTCCAGAGGAAAGCAGTGTTATAATCACTCATCATTCTCGCAAATCACAGGTGGGTGAGCCCAAGGAATGAGTCACAGGGGCTACCTGCAGCAGCACTGCTTGTTATACAGAGGCAGGCAGCAAAAAATGAGGAGCAGTACGGTGAGAATTGGATGACTCAGGGGAGTAATAACAGGAGAGTTTCATCTGTCATTAGTTTTGATCTTTTCCAGTTGAGTAATGAGTTGTTACCATCTGATGACTTCTCACTGCTGCCTGTGACATTAGTTGATTGGTTTATCCACTTCACTACTGGAGATTACCAACCTGAAACACAAAATGAAATAGAAAGCTCTACTAGGTTTGACAAGAAGCAAAAGCCACAAGGCATAACACTTTTTTGATCATCTGGTGCCTTTGGAGCAAAGTAATGTTGCATTATAGGTAAATAAAAGAATTTTGGAGTTTCTTTTTTTTTTTTTTTTGAGAGATTTTCCAGAGTAAATTAACCACTTGGGAGAATCTAGGATTCCCATCTCCCAAGTCTTGAATTTTATAGACCTTGTTATTAACTTCAGTGTCTCCCATGCTGGGTTGATGACAAGTTCCTACTTTCTTGTTCTATTCATTTCTTCACCTCTCTTTTCTTGTATTGTCCTAAGGTGTGATTTAATGGTAGAATCATTGCTGATTTCTTTATGCCAAATGAGCCTCTTGTTATTTGCAAACTGAGCCTTCAGTGTTAGAACTGCAAGCTCACTGCCTTGACGAGGTTCCACGCTTAGTGAAATGCTTTGATGAAAGCTTGCTGCCTGTTCATGAAGGACAGAAGCTGGATTATTCCCTCTCCTCTACTCTCTCAGATGGGCAGATGGGAGCAGGGACTTGCCATCTTTACAGTTTCACTTTTCAAAGCAGAATTTTGAGAATGAAAAGTTCTCAAATTTATCTCAATAAACCTCTATTCCCAAATGAATAGTTTGTTTGTAGTTACATCACGAGTCTCTTGCATTCCTCATTTTGTCAGAGTGACTGATTTGCATTCAAATGTTCATGATTTTTTGGGAGTGGCTATTTTTTGTTCATGATTTTTAGAGTCATGAGTACAGAGATTGACTAAGTGGAGCCATAGGACTGGACACACAGTCATTTCCAAGTATTGACATAATTAAGTGACTAAGGAGTAATGCTTTCTTTGTATGCTTCACAGAAAACTAAAGTGGATATTTGAGTGCTGCCTGCATCCCTTCACCTCCTGTTTCTGTTTCTTTGCCTGTCTTTGCCTTGTGACTGGGATGGTTACTAAGGGTGATTTTAAGCTGCTTTAAAGTTGTCAGAACTTTTGTGTCTTATGGAAAATCAGAATTGTGACAGCTTTGCCGTTGGGAAGTGCAGAATGAACAATCAGTGGTGGGCTGGGATCAAATAAGATGAATGCTCTTCAGAAAGAAATGAAGAACTCTTTCCACTGTCTTTAATAACAGAATCATAGAATTGTTTGGGTTGGAAGGAGTGTTAAAGATTATCTAGTTCCAGTCTCCTTGCTATGGGCAGGGATATCACTCACTAGATCCAGTTGCCCAGGGCCCCATCAAGCCTGACCTTGAACACTTCCAGGGGTGGGCAGCCACAACTTTTCTGGGCAGCCTGTTCCGAGATGATTGTGCTCTCCATTTTCATTTTAAGGAATGTATTAATATCAGACCTTTATTAAATTACCATTGGAATGAAAAGCTTTTCAAAACATGAAGTTATTTTAGACAGAACAACAAATACTAATTTAAAGGTTATTGCTTCTTCCTAACCAAACATCATAACAAAATATTTTATTCATATGCTTACTTTTCGATTCAGTGGCAATTGCCATTGGGAGTTTTAGTAAAAAGAAGGAAATAAAGTAAAAAAAGTCTGAGGCAATTTTGCGAAATTGTCCTAGGAAACTGAAATATACTGAAAACCCATTGAAAAAGTCTTTTAAAGTAATCTATCTGCAAAACAATCATCGTAAATTTCTGTTCTCTTAAAATATGAAAAGGTTATTTTCACAGACATTTGCAAAAGAAATAGGTATAGAAGTCCTGCAATGGTGAAAAAAAATACCTTAATAGCTATTCACTTATTGTGAGATGGAAAATTGCTAGGAATATTCATCGTTGAGACTTGTCCACATAAAAGGCGCAGTTTGAATTAGATGATCTCGTTTCCCAAATGCATGCTTCATCCCAAACTCTTGTTTCCAGAGAATTAGCTCTGGGCCTTGTTGATCAGCAATAGAAATTTTTTGCTATCTTTTCCTACTATGTTATTTCGTAATGAAAATACTTCCCTATCTTTGCTGCATCTTCTTACTAATCTCCTTGTGTGTAAGATTTTGCCACTGTTTCAAGTGGAACAGGATTGCAGCTTTGAAGTGTGAGAACATTTGAGAGGAGTATGGGAAAACCTACTGCATTCAGCAAAGCCAGAAATGTATCTATTTTGCCACCCTTGACACTCAGTCTCTGGACTCTTGACGTGTGACATTTGTGGAAAATGTGGGGTGAAAAGGGAGCCCTGAATCAGCCTCACATAAACCTGAAATTATCAGGAATTCCACAATCTATCACAGCTTCAATTTCAGCAGTGTGCCATTTTTTTTTTTTTTTTTGTTAACACTGGTTAATAATTGTGTTTTGCTGGTTTTCCATCCGCTGGTTACAACAGTGAATAGTACTTTGAGAAAGCAGAGAAAATAGCCCCATCCAAACATAAGTATTAAGCATATTTATGCCATTTGTATTTGCCCATGGAGGCAGTGCATAATACATCAGCTTAACAGAAACCCTCTTAAGGTGATATAAGCAGCATCTGTGGTAGTGATAGCTTAGCTAAAATCTGTTATGTGCACAAAGCCCTGTAGGAAGAAAAGACTAGATTATGTCTAAAGATGAGTGAATATATAGAAATATATTCAGGAGTTCTGTGAAAATGGTTTTCATTTTTTCCTTCCTTGCTATCTCTTGGAAATCTCTTAAAAATTAATATTACTTATACTGCATAACAATGATTAGAACTAGTGGAATAAGTATCAGTGAGAATTTGTTGGAGATGTGTATTTTAAGTAATTGTTTTAATCAGGAAGCAGAGCAAAGTAAACTATTTAACTCCACCAGTTTAAGAAGTACTTCTATGACTGCAAAGCTGTTTAAATCACATTGGAATTTTTACACAGAGCAATTTGAGAAAGGCAGAAGAGAAGTGTTTTCACAGAAGAAAGGGTTGATACTGTGTCCGCTACCACTAATTTCTGAGACAGGAGGGAAATTTGCAGCTCATGTTGAGAATGGGGAGAGGAAGAGTGTTGAAGACAAATGAAGTCCCATTGTGAAGTCGTTTTTCAGCATTAGTACTGTTGCCACAATGTGAAATCTGTTTCATGGTATTCTTGTTAAGCAGTCTCTGGGTCCTGTTTCAGAAATGAACATCCACTTGGACAAAAGGAAGAGAAAAGCAGTCTGGTTCCTCTAAGTTCAGAACCCTTGAGTCCCAAAAAGTATTCACAGTCTTGCCAAAAATCAAAACTTGCAATGGTACTTGGGAGTTGTAAATGTCAGTTTGTAGAGTGCAGTGTAATTCTAAAGCTGGGAATATGCGTTAGCAGGTTTGGGTTTTGAATATGTTGTCAATTAGAATAGAATAAAATAGTTACAAGGAATTTGTGCATGCAATGCTGTAGTTAAGCAGGTACTGTAATTGTTTTATAAACAGAGACAATAATTATTGATGCAATTATATTTTGGAGTACATGCTGAAAAAGATCTAATTTTTAAATTTATGTGACATTGTACCCTATTGTCCGGTGGCATGTTTTTGGTTGCGTGATGACTATTAGCTATAATTTAGCAAGCAATGTAGACATGCGATAAGTATTGCTGGTACAGGCACAAATAACATATTATTTACAGGCATCCTGCTAAGTATAATACATTGTAAACAAATTTCCTTTTCTTTTTAGGATGGTACATATGGGTCTGGAATAGTAGTCTCCTTTTCCTCTTAAATGATGTCTAACTGACTTCTTCTGTGACTTTGCAAGCATAATTTCTTTCTACTTCAGTTTTATTTTTTAGTACATAATTTTCTATCTTATTGTCTTTAAATCTGTTGTTTCAAAGTAATTTGAAACAATAGAACGAACTTTATGCAAAAAGAAAGTGGTTCTGTATTTGCAGATTTCAATCTTCCATTTTTACAGGCACATGCATATTGTTGGCCAGCACTTAAAATAATCAAAATAAGTAAAATCATTCCCCGGAGAATATGCCCCTTAAGCAAGAAATCAAGTTAGCAGGGTTTACAAGATTACTTGTGATTTAGCTCCTAATTCTGTCGGTTCCAGCTATGAGGAAAAAGACATTGTCATTGCACTTGCATGAGAAGACAGCAGATTTGTCTTTGCAAAAGGAAGCAAGGAATAAATTGTAGTAATTGTAATTGCTTATATTTCTGTTGTTGATGTAGTTATCTATAGGTGGCTAGTTTTGCATGGTGCTGAAGAAATTCTGCTACTATCTTCTGTCAGCTGCGTTCCTGAAAAAAATAACATACATTAAATTAGAAAGTCGCCCTCGTGGGAAGTAAAGGTAACTTCAGGAAGCATACTGTGACTGGCAATCTATCACTATGCAACTAAAGGGTCCATTGATAGTAATAAATTTTCTACAAATTATCAAAATAATTTAAAATGGAATTACGATATCAAGAACAATTTGTTAACAGGAAATAAGAGTGCTCAAATGTGCGATGAATGTTGCTTACAACGTTCCACACATTTAACATAGCCTGTTATACTCCTGAGCTTCATAATAAAGGTAAATAATGGACAGTTTAAAAACCTACTTTCTAGTCTATGCAGTAGGAGAGTAAGCCTTGATGTTACAAAACCAGCATGTAAGCTGGCTGTGGTTACCATGTTTTCTCTTATCCCAACCCCACAGACTAAGCAGTCCGCAAGGCCAGAGGGTGTTGGCAGCTTTGGAGGCACAAAACCCGGCGTTCCTGCTGTGTGCCTTGCCACACAGCATCTGTGTCTTTTTGTCTTAAAGGATGGAAGACCTCAGTGGGGATACTCTTGGTTTCCTCTTCTTGGGAAGATCCCTGGAGTAGGTGCTGCTTCCCTGCTCAGCTCTCCACAGCAAAGGTTAGATCACAGTGGGAAACAGGCAGAGCTGTTGCAGTGGTTGTCAGGAAGTCAGAAGGAGCAGGCTGGTGAGTTTGGTGTCTGAGGAACAGAGCAGAAACCAAGGAATCTTCCAGAATCCAGGTAGATGGCACAAAAGATTGACTTGGTGGTGGGAAGGAGGACACAGTCATTGCTGAGATTTGGCTAGTGAAGCCAAACTCATTAGAAAACATTGAGAATATTTTAAAAAAAACCCAAACCAAACAAACAAAGAGACAGGGAAATCAGTATTAAATTCCCCTTCCCAAGCACACATTTTGTAAGATAATATTTTTTATTAAAAGGCCTGGTAGTGTTTGAGTGTACAAGCAGACACGTGGGACTTTTTTGCATTCCTTTTTCTTCAGACGCAGTTACCATAATAGGTGCATGCAAGGCTCTCATGGATACCAGCACCCATGTGCTCACCTGATACCAGAATTCTTGCCTTTTGAGATTTTATAACAAAACATGAGACAGCTAAAATGTGGAAGTAGTTTAAAGACATGTAGAACTGAGTCTATAGGTCTATATGTCAGATGCTTTACCTTTTCATCAAGACCATCTTCTTGTACATTTTGGACTTTCTTATTATGGGAAGAAGCTTGCAGAGCTTAATAAGTATACAGTAAAATGCTCAGTTGTTTTCTAAGCTGTATCTCTAGACCAGACAATATGTTGCAAATAGGGAAAAGGCATTGAGCCAAACCTGTCCATTAATGATCTGATCACATGAATTCCAACTTCTGCTTTTCTTCCCACATTTTTATGCTCCCCTCATTTTTCTAGTTGCTTTAATCAGTAATCAAGTTGAATTCTCATTTCTCCATACTCTTTAGAGAAAAACAGACTTTCTTTGTTCTCTATTCACTTGTTTTCTGAGTAGTAGTATTTTTGTGTCCCTAGTACCTGAGTTCTAGGAGTGGATGTTTTTTAAATACTTTTATCAAGTCCTTTCATACTTACAAAAGCATCTGTTCAGAAGAACAAATCAGAATCTGTCTTAATGAAAGGTGGAGGTGGAGTGACTCATCTCCTTGGCTTTTGTACCTGAGGTCAAATACAATTTTACAGAAATATTTAGGCCTTGTGTGTTGCTTACATCTTTTCAGACTGTTGATATATCATCTAAAAAATTTATCATCAATACTAAAACGACAAGCCATGAAGATGTGGTTACCTTGGTCAGGATTTGCAGAGGGACCCCATCTGCTCTGCATGAGTGATGGGTTGGTTGCTCTGGACTGGAAGTAGGTAGAAAATATGGTTGTGTTAAAGAACATCGTGTTGCTAGAGCAGGGTTTATGAGGCTAATCTTAATTTTGTGTCATGCGTACAAGGAAGTTTCCAGCAGGCATGATGTCCCCAAACTCTAGATCATTTAAAGGCCAGTAATTGAGTCTATTTTCCAGAAAATGAATGGAAAACTGGTCATAGTAGCAATTTACTGTTCTAGGACAGTTGCTGAAAGTAAATAGAAGAGTGCAGCTTGTGTCGCTTTTTTCCCTCTTCCTTAAAAATACATTTCTTCATGTTTGAGAATAAAAAACAAACAGTCACCCCCTAACAAGTGGGACATCCATCTCTCTCGGTGTGTTGGTCATAGCTCCTTTGGACAGCAATACAAGGGACAGGGAGCACAGCTCCAGTGTACTGAGCAGGTACAATTCAGCAGTGGTTGTCCTGAGCTCTGTCACACCAACAGAAAGATAAAGTACACATGAATTGGATGGTCTAATGTATTGTTTAATTTCATGTGATGTTGCTGAGATCTAGAACGCTGCCTATAAATTGCCTCTGCAATGAGTTAAATGACCCTTGTAATTTAGTCACAATTAGCAGAACTCTCCTCCTATTATTCTAAGGGATGATATGCCATGTTTAATCTAAACAGTCACCTAGTTAGTTTTGGATTTAGTCTGATATAATTACACTTTTGATTATTCTTAAACCTTTTATTTCTAATCATTAATGATAGGATGCAAAATTTTAAAAAGCATTTGAACAAGTTTATATGGACACAGCTATATTAAAATGGAATTGTGTATTAGGCAGATGAAGATCTTATAGGACGGTTAATAGGCTATGAAAGCCAGGCTATTGTCGGAGACTAGAGAGAAACTATTGTCAGTGAAATGCTAAAACTGAGAATAAATTGAAAATTAAATACTCTTCTGAAATATATTTTAGTAGAACCAAAATAAATTGGTAGAGTAACAAAATTAAGCTAGTGTACTAATTGGAAAGTCCCAATAGAGAAATGGAGGACCACCTGATTTTAGAAAGAGGAAAGGGACCTGTGAGCTCTCAGTGGCAGGAAAGAACTGAAACAGATTTCTGAACAGGAAATGCATTGGGAAGAGGAAAGGCACCATTAAATCTTTTTAACAAGAGTAGGAATGGCATTACTAGACACTACCCATTTAAAGGTTCCAAAGTGCTTCAAGATTTATACTTTTTGATCAAAAGCATCGCATTTTTTTTGAAACAGTATCTGTTTGGATTATTTGGGAGCAGTGATTATTCATGTAGGTGTCAGAAAATAGGAAAAGACTCAGTGTCCATAAATTATTAAATGTGGAATGAGTCATTACTTCTTGTGGAAGAAGCAGGATTTTATATGGATGGTGTGTCTTAACTTTTGAATTATTTGAGTTTTGAAGGACATTCATGTTCTATAAAAGGCTATTTGAATTATGGCTATCCAGGACAAGGTGTCTGTGTAGACATTGGCTTTATTCTCTGCGGTAATCTTACTATTTTGTAAGAATTAAGTATATCCATTACACATGTACTGGTGTTTTAAAATGTAATATTATAGTTGGTTTCAATTGAAAACTCACTGCTTGATAGCTGAAAATTAAAAAAAAAATTAAATTTCCTTCTAATTTTATTCTTTTAGAACAGTACAGAAAGCAAAATAAATATTGAGTTTAGAGAGTGAAATGTCTGTTTAGTTCTATATATTACATCTCTTTTAGATCAAGTAATAATTGCTTGTCTGAAAAGAAACTCTCAGTTTAAGAGGTTTGTGTCAAATAACATTGGATCCTTTGTTATAAAAAATGAGATAAAAATCTCAAATTCAGTGTATTTGAAATATTCTTCTGGCACATCTCTACAGCCTGGCTATTCAGGCCAATCCATCAAACTTAGACATCAACATTTGTTGAATCTCTGTGCTCAGTTTGTTACTAGTCAAGCCAAAATAGAAACTGTCTGTACTATCTGTACTCAAAAATGGACTCCTGATGTACAGATAGATGTAGTGAGAGATCAAGAAGTCCAGAAATAAGAGAAAAAGATAAAATATAATTTTATGAATAATAATTTATCTTCTGTCCAAGACTACTTACAGGTGCAGATAATTATTTGTTTTAAAAATTTACATGTCATTTGTGCTTTAGCAAGGCAGTTATTCAGTTTAAATGATGTATAATTTTATAATGGGTTATCCAAACAGGAAATTTTATTTAGAGAAAAATAGCAAACAGAAAGAAAAAGGGACACCACACAGATTAAAAGCAAGAGTTCCTAAGTTTTACCTTAGCTTCAGCAAGCATATAAACAGGCACAATACATGGCAGAAAGAAAAATTGAATATATTAGTTGTAACATTTGCAGTAGGTGTCCTCAGTCAGCTGAAACTCTTCTCAAATCAACAGATCTGTCAAATAAGGGTCTCAGGTCTAATGAAGATTTGTATCAGTATTGGAAATCCTTTGGAACTATCTTTTCTACCATTATTTTGGAAAGGAAAAAGTTCCTCTTGCTGACATAATTTAAAAAAATATGTGTTTTTAATCTGTGATTAGTACTGGTAAGATAGAATAAAAGAAACAGAGTAAAAAATTCTGCCTCAAATCCAAAATGGTTTTTTTTTGGCTGAGTGTTATGATTTCCAATGTGATATTTTTCTATTGGTAAGTGAACCCTGCGACTTCAGTGCTAATAAAATAAACAGATTAATTTGAAAGATTTTTATACACAAAACCAATACCTAAATATCTTTTACAGAAGGAGAAACTTGAGTAAAATCCGTGCCCATTTGATTCGATCTTTCTTCGCTCAGGATCTAACTAAATCACTGAACTGAGCACATACCACAGCACCAATACACGAAGTATGTGCCTAAGCAGCTATGGAACAGCAGCCTGGTTCCTGTGATTATGGGTGAGGAGTCTGAAACTATTAACGGCCTACAAATGAGGCAGCACCCAGCAGAGTCAGAGAAAAACAAGAAAAATGCCCTCTGCCCCTGTCGCCAGGGCCCTCTGGAGGCTGGCTCTGCTGGAGGGGATGAAAAATCCTGTGCCTGCTCCTGCTGCTGCCAGGGGCTGCGTGCCCACATGTGGGGACTCAGTGGAGCTGCTGAGTAAAAAAGTTTTTCATTATTCTGATAATGACTGACAAGCTAACACCTTAAGAGAAAAAGACAGATGAAATTGCCCATTATTCTCTTCTTATTTTATTTTTTGTGTCTAAAACTATCAATTGAATGTCCCTGGCTGAAAAGCGGGGCTTGGAGTCCCCAGACTGCTCCGGGCCAGCGCTGCACTGGGTGCCCCCACACAAAACAGACTCCCTCTGTGGCTGCGTTAGAGACCCAGTTAATTGTCTGAAATCTAACTCAGTGTGGGTGCTCACCCATTAGGAGTGAGATGTTGCCTTGGGTGTCCGAAGGTGTTTATCTGCAAGGTTCTTCTCTACAGTTTCCAGTCGAGGGTGTTTATTAACAGTATCAGCACTAGCATTGAATCACACAGATTGTCCTTTAACGACCATTTGTAACTGCAAAATAATCCTGTTTTCCCAAAGCAACTTCTGTATAATACAGCAGACTGAGTGTAATTAGCATTTCAAAAAATGTAAAGGACGTGATAGGAACCTAAGTGCTGGAAAAGAGTGATGGGTATTATATACATGCTGTATTTTTTCATGACCTTTTTATCTGGCAGATATTCAGGGTAATATATGGTTATAGTATAACAAAACCAGAGAAAAAGCCTGAAGCTGAACTCTTTTCATTGCTCAAGTGTTCAGTTTCTATTCCCTCTCACCTGCTTAAATAACAGCAGAGAAAGAAAAACCTGGGAAAATGAATGCTAACATTAACTTTAAAAAAGCACGAAAATCCATATAACTTATGCCCAGCCGTCAACGCAAATGATATGAAGAATTTTCATATGAAATAAAATCAAGAACAAGCCTGATATACTTTGATGTCCTGCCTGAATTCATCACGTTAAGCACTGACCTTTATCTGTATGTTTCCTGTATCTTGCATGGCTTTTCTAAATAAACAGACCAAGGGTCATTCATTATTGAAGAAGTACTTGCAATAGATAGTTCAGCAGGCTAACAATCCACGTTATTAAGGCTGAATCTTCCCATTGAAGCAACATGAAAATTTTCCTGTCATTCTTTAATTATGTTTTTTTAATATTTTGAGTATAGTATGAGTATAGTATTCCTCTTGTAAATGCACCAGGCCCCGCACCCCCCAAAAAAACCAAAACAAAAACCCCTGGTGTTGCCAAAGGCATACTAGCATAACATATGGCTCATAAGTGGGGCTTAAAATTAAGTCCCCAGGATTTTCATCATTAAGTTAACTATTCTCTTTGTGGCAGCACTCTTTTCATTTGGCCTCTCTGACCATTACCACAGCTATAAAGTGAACTGTGTTTTCACTTCATCATAGTAATACTAGGGGACTTAATGTTGCTGGGGTTCTTCCATATGCCGTTGCACAAATTGTCAATCAATTAAATAATTTTCTGTAATTCTTTGCCAGGCGCTTTGTAAGTTTTACATCTTTAGGAAATAGCACTTATTTTAGTAGTGCATCTTCTGGGACAAACTGAGCATTGTTGTTTCCCTTGCTGAAAAGCTTTTTAAAGCAGTGATCATTCTTCAGTCAAATCCTTTCCCTTGTGCCAAATATAGGTAACTAGCCTTGGTGCAGGTGACCACATCAGTCAAACCCAAGACAACAGCAGTTCCTTCAAATAATATGTCCCTCGATAACCTCGTCCCACTTGTTTGTACATACCCACTTGTCTTTCCTTTTGCTTTGTTTCCAGCATAGTTACCTAACTGGCATCTAAGACACTCCCTTGTCTGACACCCCAGACCTGTCCTCCCTCAGCTTCCCTGCACACAGAGGGGAGGGAGCACAGCTTCTCCTGGCTTTTACATACGTGACTTTAATTACCAGCATTCATCTACTTTGCCTTGTGAAGGCACCAATCATACATCAAACAAAGTGTTTTTGAAGGAGGGAATATCATTACATTGCTAATGCCCCTGGTAAAATATATGTGTTTTATGTCAAAATAGTCTGGATGTTTCTTCTTTATAGAGTGGGATCATGCCTAGTTTAGAGCATAGTTGCTTTAGTTTGCATGGCCCAGGAAGGTGCTTGAGAGATGATCAGGACAGCTTCTTAAACATTATGAAGAGTTGGAGCCTTTTTTTGCACATCCCTTTCACCTGTCAGGTAAAAGGTACAGATGAGTATAAAAATGTACAGTATTGCCTGGAGAAGTTTTATGTTAGAAATAAATAGTTTTAGATAGTTATGGTTTCACCACAATTTTGCATGCATACTGACCTTAGAAGGAGTAAAGAAATAGACTTTAAATTTCTTAAGCAACTTTAAACTGCCATTTATTTTCTGTAAGTCTCAAAATATATCATAGCTGAGAAGAATCTGAGCCATATTTCAAGATCTTTTTCAGTCACTTCTTGAAACTATGTTGATTTGAAACTTTAAAAATGTTTTTAGTGACCATAATGGAGTTAGTTTGGATTTTCCCATTGCAACTAAGACAGAGAATGGTTCTATAATATTCCCTTTGATTTATCATTCATAAAGAGAAATTACTTTTAAGCATAGCACCAGAATTAAAAAGAGATTTGATATTAAAGCTTAAAGGGACATGATTCAAAACTGCCAAAATAGTAAGTTTGCTCTTACTCTTATTTTTAAAGAAAACATATTTTAGAAGCTAAATTCCAGATACTTCCCAAGTGTTTTCATCCCCCCTGTATATAACTCACTGTCTGGAAACTGGTATAGTAGTTACAGGAGCTGCAATTTTGCAAATACATTTTCCAAATGATATTTGCTATATAAAATTGCAAAAAGTGTTAGCTTTTCAAGGCTCATCTGTTTTCTTTACTACATGGTAAGAGGAGAAATGACTCATCAACAAGAGAGAGGCATGGTATGAGATAAGGAGAGCTATCACTGCTATCATTATAGTGTTTATATTGTACAATAAGAATATCTTTGAATTAAGTTTATGTTAAAATGGAAGTGACAAGTTATTAAAGATATACAGTGGAACAAATTTTTTACCTATTCTGATAATGATTGACAAGCTAACACCTTAAGAGGAAAAGACAGATGAAATTGCCCATTATTCTCTTCTTATTTTATTTTTTGTGTCTAAAACTATCAATTGGGTGTCCCAGAGTGCTCCATGTAGCAGATCCTATGGCTCTGTCCTCTGGTCTTGTCAAAGAGATCATAGAATAATAGGATAATGAGGCACATCCATCTTAGTTCTGTTCAAGCCTTCTACATCGGCTTAATTTAGAAGAATTATCCATTAAGAGCATTTATGATGCTATATCTGGCAAAACAGTTTTCTGCTGCAAAATGTTGTCAGAGCCACACTTTTTCAGGAGAATTTTTTTGACATTACCATTATCAGAAAGTACTGAAATACCGAGGGGTTTTTTATTGTTTTATTATTATACTCCTGTTAGAAACTGTCGTATGAGTCAGAAAGATGAAGATGAAAAATTCTGTTTGTTTTATGCTAAGAAAAAGGTTTTGTCCCTGTTGAATCACACATTTTGATAGCATTAAAGGAAAATATTTAATTTTTCAGTTTGTGCAAATCTTTGATGTTTGATGTTGGGGTTCCACTTCATATCAAAATGAAGTTTGAGAGCCTCAAAGTGTGCTGCAAGGTAAGAAACTCAACTGGTTCTATTGTGATTCATGAAGCATCCTTTTGAAGGTGCACTTTCAACTGGGGAAACTCAGAAAATAACAAGTCAGGGGCTTTATTGAGCAATCAGTGAACATTATCAATGCAGAAAATCTCAATTATTCAGTTAGGTTGTCACATCAGAAATGCTGATTGTAGGGTCCTTAGCAGAGGGACTCACTGTTCCAACATGTTTGAATGGCAATTAGTATAAAATGCTTCCATATTAAAATTATGGAATGAGGTCTGCAATATGAAACAGCAGAGTAACTCCTACCTCTGCCACATGATCTGCCTGATATCACTGATATGCTTGGTTGGGTGATCATCATCTTTACTAAGTTTATAGTACATCAAATTTTGGCATCACTAAAGCATTACATGTTTGTATTTGCTATATATGTAACAAGAGTTACTGGTGGGGGCTTAATCTAAGAACCTGTGCTCAGAGCTGTTCTTTTCCTATATTTTCTCTGTGTACACATTCTTGTTTGAAGAACAAGAACTTGTCTACCTTTATTAGCTTACTTGCTAAAACCAAGAAAACACTAACTAGCAAGGACATCTTTCATAACACAAGCTAAATGATAATTTTAAACATGTTAGAAGGAAAAATTGCTGAAATGTAAAGTGTATTAACAGTAGTAAAACCTTGTTGCTTCCTTTCTCTGAGTGACAGTCATTTCTAGAAGCATAACAGTATTGAGGGGAAGCTCAATACTGTAAGTAAGAAAGGAAGTCAGTTTTAAAGTTGAATCAATAGATATTTTTTAATATACTCACCTAAACTAGTAAGCCATCACTTTAAAAAAAAATTAAAAATACAAACATTTAAATATATTCTATCAGCCATTACTTAAAACTGCAGAAGGTTGCTCCAGAAATGGCAATGGCCAAAGACATACTCTTTCTTAAGTCAGTAAAAGATGAGAGTAGTGAATTTGAGATTAAGAATTCTTCTGATATTTTCTGACAGGTGTGAATTGCTGCTGTGTTTGTGTGCTGCAGGATAAATAGAGTAGTCATCTCTTGCTTGAGAGCAGCATGTTTTACTGGCTGATAATGTGGCTGGCCTGTTCCAATCCAATGGACATTATTTGTTGAAAACAATGCTAAGGCAGGCATTTATTTGTATATTGGTTATTGACAGGAGCCCAGTTTAACACCAGGTGAGGTAGAATTGGAATAGTAGAAAGGAGGACTAAAACAGCCAAGTATATTCCTAGTTTCTAAGTATAAACCTGCTTCATTCAAAGTGAAGCTGAAATTTGAAGGAAATAAGCTAATGAAAATTTCTCTCCTGTGTGACTTCTATCCATCCTGTTTTGCATCCAGAAAAACTCTCACAATAATATTGCCATTGCTCCCTTTCCCTTTTATTTTGAGAGGAGAATCGTTCTGTTCCCAGGCTGTCAAGGGGAAACGATGTGCATACTGCCATAATCAGGCTATTTGCCAGTCCAAGCACAAGCACCCTTTGCTGCTCTCCCCTGATTCCTTATCTGACAATAAGGTAGCAGGAAAATCATATTAATTGCTGCTGCCAGATTGAACAGGGTATATTTATCTATGAAGAAATTAAATTTGTGAATTTTCAGGTTTCGTTGTTGTTTTTTTTTTTTTTTTCCTGTTGCAGGGGAGGGAAGCTGGTTTTCTTTTGTAATCTGTTGATGAATGCATTTTAGCTCTTATTTACATCCTTAAGGATGTAAGAAGATTGAGCAAGAACATGTTTTCCCCAAATGTCTTCTTAGTCCCTCCCTCCCAACCTTGGGACCATATTTCATGTAGATGGCACAATTCCTTAGCTGACTGACAAATGTTTATTGTCTCCAGGCCCTTAACACAAGAGTTAGGTCTACTTTTTCCTTCCACTAGTGAACAGTAATCCTAGTACTAGATATCTATTTGCTTTATATTTCTTTACTGATCCTGCCTTTATTTTCCCAAGAGAATATATATCATCTGTTTCTGAGTCTGCAGTCAGTGGTTAAGAAAGAAAGGGTGGCCATCAACAATTTTACATAAAATATGTACAAATCCTCAAAAATGACATGGAGAAACTAAAAGTCAAATAAATGGTTTGTACAGGGGCTGGGAAGGGGGCCAGGTTTGGATAGGGAGCTGAATGGTTGTGTATATGTGTTCCTTCACCAGGAGTGATTTTATGTCTTGATACTATTTATTCTTACTCTGACAACGTAAACAGCAAAGGCACAACAGGTGCTAAAAGTAGTATTCACGTCACTGCATACTCCTAGGCAACAGTATGAACCTAATTTTTTTCTGCATTTTGTGAAGAAGGAAAAAAATAATGAACTGCAGTCCCATCTTTAAAAAGAGCTTCTGTACGCACAAGTCTAAGTTAGAAAAGACCTGTCCTATGTTCTCAGTTCTCAGCTGTTTCATCTAAAGAAATAAAACATTGAAATGTACATTAAAATAGCCTGAAGAATAGACTCCAGACTCCAGGACATGCACTATTATTTATTTCACTAATACTTACAGGTTGATCTTTTCAAAATACTTCTCTGTTCTTTAGCCCTCAAAATCCACAGCACAGTATGAGGAACTAATATCTTTGCTGTAGGAATAAATACCGAAGGTTACATCTTGGGCTAGCGGTCCAGGGTTGTTCAGAGTAATGTCTTTTTTATCATTCTTCTACTTGATAATGGATAATGGAAAATTACTCTCTACAGCTTTTCCACATAAACTTACAAATGCTTTCCATGAGGTCGTGGATTACTGTTATGAAATGGTTGTTCTGGATTTACTGAGTTTGAGGGTAGGGATGGGAGAAAACAGAAGGTTTTTGCAGAGATTGTTTCTTTGTCCAGGCTCCAGGAGACATTCCTAAAATGGAGACATTAGTGATAGCTCTATGAACTTTGTTTCATACTGATGGAAAAGCAAAGCACTTTGCTTCAAAATATATTTGATTAATGTGGTACCATATTACTTATCAAAGCAGAAGGGTGGCTTTTGAATTCCTATAAAAATATCATAGAGAAAAAACCAACACTAGCTACAGGGCTGCAATTTATGTCTTACAAATGCTGATGTGAATGTCCCTTTGGAAACACAGCAGCAAGGGAATGAACTTGGTAAACTGAAACATAGAGGGATTTATTTTCTCCAGGTTCTACTTCTTGGTTTGCTAAGTTCATTGTGATGGATGGGAGCATAATATATAAAATGGCTGGCATGTATACTTACATATATGAGTATATACCATTGAGCATATACCATACTTCAATTTTCAAATTGAGATAGAAATATATTACTTATTATGGATTATATGATTAAGTTTATTTTAAACCCAAGAGCTGTTGATTGTGTATTAAAATAGTAGTTCATGTCTATCTCAATTTTTGGTAAATCTCCATTGATGGATAAATCATGTTAGAGAATTTCAATTGTCAGAACTTATTTTTCAATGAATATTTTGGAATTTTCCCCAAGAGCTAATAAATTTTACCTTTATTGTGACAGGGTTCCTGAGGTGCATATGTAAAGAACTACCATGAGAAGAATTATGAGATTTTTATGTCTTTGAGAACAGACCCAGTAATACCTGCTTCAGATAGTTGTGCAGCGCAATTACCGACATTTAGGATAAATTAATTAATAATCTCTGAATAGTGATTGAAGACTGCAAATGAAAAATATGCTGAATGTGGTGGAAGTATCAAGTTGGAGCAAAGTAATTTTTTATTTCTAACATAGTTCATTTGATACTATATATTATAAGTGATTTTTGTTATGCCGAGCAACTGAGCATACTAAAGTCTTGAAACAGTCCCATATTTTGATAAAAACGGAATAAGATTAGAATCTCAGTCAGAATAATGCTCAAAAATATAGGTACTTAAAACTTGAATAGCTTAATTTCTTTTCTCTTTTGAAAACGTAGCCCTGCAGCAGATCTTTGAAGCGTAAACTCTGAGACATAGCAGTATTAAAATAATCATGGATCTGGAGGAAATACCACAAAAACATCCAGCAAGATTAATCAAAATAGAAATTCATTTGAACTTTCTGTGGTCTATTGAATATTAAAACATTTCATATTTCAAACTGAAAAAAAAAAAGCCTTGAGCAAAGTTTTGATCAGTCAGTGGCATTTTTGGTGTAACACTTGAATATTCGGATTAAGGTTGAAGGTTTCTACTCAGCTTCAGCAAACTTTCTTGTATTTTATACTTTGTATTTATTAGTACTAGTTGAAAAATAGCTGATCCGTGCTACAGGCTGGGGAACAATGGGAATAAAGAACTAAAACCCCCAGATGACTACTTTGGCCAAATAAAGTATTTTTATTCTGCAATTTCTTGGCATTTTGTTGTGAAATTCATGTTTTCAGACTTTCTGCTATAGCCTGTGTCCCTACACTGGATTGTATCTCTGAAGATAAGTATTTTGTGCAGCTGCTGTATTGTAGATTTTTTTTTATTGAGAAGAAGTTTCCTGTTGGAGAGGGTTTCTATATATGTGAGAATGGCTGGGTAATGATCAGATTCTTGGGAAACTTGTGGTTCAGGAGCTTCTGCAGAGCATCACATTGTGCTGTTGTACTAAGTGTCACTAAATCTCTCTAAAAGGTGTATTTTTTGTCAAAATAACTAAATTAAATAGATTGGGTTAGTCAGGAAATCTAAACTGATCAAAGGGGGTTTTTTTTGGACGTCAGTTTTGAGAGTCTTAAGCGAAGAGAACAGTAAAAGCATGAGTCACTGAAAAAGTGTTTTGAAATAGCAACAGTGGAAAAACCCATTTTCAAACCAACTGTATAAATTAACTATTATTGTGTAGGAGCACTTTGTGAGGAAGTACAGTGACATTGTTGCTGGGCAAATGTCAAAACTACAAGTCACTGTGTCCCCACTGACTTTCTTCCTGGAGTCAAAATCCCAAATCAATTTTAATATAATGTATATATTTATTCCCATTACCCCTGAATTAGGACTTGAGGATTTTCCCCTGTGAAAATCCTCCATGAATGTTAAAAGTGTCTAGCAGAAATTACATTGCTCCTCACTTCCTTCCATTGCCATCTGTGTGTGGGTGTCTTTTGGGGGCCAGTATGACAAGAATTAGAAGAAGCATTTCTGAAGGAAAATATTGTATTTCTTAGAGATATTAATGTGGAAATATGAAAAAAATACATAATTGCTTGAAGCATGGTGAAGAGTTTCACAAAGCTTTTTTGTTGAACTTAGAGGGTTTTTTGGTTTTACACTCTATTTTCAAACTGCTGATGTAAAAAAATAAGAAAGCAAAAGAGTTATTGTGGCAGAGATAAACTCAGGCAGCTTTTACTGTGCTGTGAAGATTATCAAAGTGCAATGTACAAACACTTACTGATATGTGTATGAGAGAAAGAACATATGCTTATCAATCTACCTGTTTTCTATATACAAAGTTGACAGCAAGACACAGTAAAACATCCAGTAGATACAAAAAGAAGGGTAGATGAACTATTTATGGCAAGTAGCAAATTTTTATCTTAAGAATACATTGTCAGATTTCCTGAAATAATTTTGGATGAAATTTTCAGAGTCAGAGTTCAAGATAGTTAGACAAAAGTGATGTTACTATTGCTATTTTATATGTTATTTCAGGAATGGGAGGTCAAACTTTTCATAGGAGTCACATACCCATTTCCTTCTCAGCTTTTCTTGAGGGTGGCTGCTCTTACATTCATACCCTGCAGTTTTCTCCACCAGGATACACTTGCCAATGCTGTTCTACTTCCCATTAACCAGACTGCACAGCAGTAGGGAGGGACTCCTGGTGCTCAACTTCCCACATGGGTGTCTTACAGGGTTGTAAATAATTTATTTTCTCTTCTCATCTCCCAAGCTATTTAACATGAAAGAGCTACAGCTCCAGCAAAAGGAATTCAAAGGGGCCACAACCAGAATGCCCCAATTAGAACGCCTGAAAACTGAGGTGGAGACCCTTAAGTTCAAAGGCCTGAAACTGCTTGTGTCTGCGCAGAAATCTGGACTAAGCTGCCTCATGATTTAGAGAATGTAATTAGCAGACAGCAGAGACTGTTCTCTTCCATGTGGAGTTTCTCATTAATTTTAAAAAGAAACTACATAATCCTTGAGAAAGATAGGAAAAAATGTTTTTAAGCCAGTGATTAAGCACTCACCTACAAGGTGGGGCACTGATACTGCAGAACAGCCTCATTGCCTGTTGATTTACACAGTATGCATTGGTGGATGGGAAGCAGGGACACCATTATGCTTGGTGTTTGGAGGCTTCCTGCTTTCCACTTGGCATTGGATCCAGAACCATTTTGGAGGATGTGATTTAGCTTGAGTTCCCAAAGGTAATGGTAGATGGAGAACATGAGTAGCTGAATTCTCGGCTGTTTTGCTCTTAATAGTACCTAAATGTGTCTACAGGTGTTTGAGAGGTAAAGAGAGGAATTGATTGAGAGAAAAAGGAAGGGGCATCATGATGAGAAAAATTGGAAACCACTTAGCTTCTTATCTTCTTTTAGCATTATTTAAGATTTCTTATGAACAGCAAATCAAGTAGGTCTCACTGTTAAGTCTCCTGGCCTCCTTGTTTATCTAAGTCTTTAGAAGTTTTGCTTGAAGAAAGCATACAGTAGTTAAAAATGAAGTGTGCTTTTTTTTCTGGTTTTGGTTGGTTGATTTTTTTTTTTTTTTAATTTGGAGATGAGGATTTCTCATAAATGAAATTTCTTCAAGGCATCTTCATGGTGTTCAAAATTCTACTTATATTTTATGGGCTTTTTCCCCCACAAATATTTTTTACATGGAAGAAGCTTTTAAGATTTTACATGTCATGTGCACACTGATACTCTCTTCTTTTCTTTAATATCACAAAGCTTTAAATTATTTTGAAGAAAAGCATAAAAAGTCCTTTGCAGTAGACAGGCTGCACAGAGCTTTCATGCAACATAGTTTTTCTGAACAGCATCACTCTTGTCTTGCAAATGTTTAGCATGGAGCAATGTTCTTCAGCAAGATGCTGAACTCTAGTGCTGGGGATAAGAGCCTTGGGATTACAGGGGTTTCATCAGTGGTTACTGGTGTATTGCCAATTATGCACAGCTAGTGTCATTTGTAAAATGGTCATTTGTGGTTGGGGAAGAGATCTAAGTAGAGGATGTCTTTTGGGAAACTTTAGAGATAAGTGTTGCTGGAATGAAGCAGCAAGCTCTTTTGCTGGAGGACACAGGGACCTGTGTGGATTGCCACTTTTAGACTAATGAGTGGCACAGATATGCAGCAGTATTTGATTATCCTTTTAGTGTTCATAAACCAGATTTCTGCTCTGAAGCTCAGTTATGAGACAGAGTGTGACTCTAGAGTTTACATTACTGAAATTTTTTGGTCAGCACCATTGATTTATTTCATATTGGTATGGAAGTGGAAGAGATTTTTGCATTCTTTATTAGCTCTTTCACAATATGAATGTGGATGAATTTTCCTGTCTAAACCAGAAAGTCGTAACAGTATAAAGCAACATGCTGCTCATCACAAGGTTAGGCTAGCCAGAATTATGGATCCTTTCTGCCCTTCTAGGCTTGAGTATTTCTGAGAACTGCTTTCAGCTGAGAATGAAAGAATCCAACTCAAAAGCAGTAGGATGATTCATATGAGGGTTTTATTTCTGCAAATTTCTGTATCTACCTTCACTTTGGAAAAAAAGTGTATTTCAGCTTATGTTGTTTTAAAACTAGAAAACTGCAATTACTTTTGTGCTTGAGTAGTTTCATAAATATGTCATAGTCTCTCAACAGTTAGTATTATTCAGATGACATTTTAAAATCTGCAGCTGGGTACAATCTTCCTTAACATAACTCAAACAAATGTGTGGTCCACCCTCAATTATAATAAGTCAAAAGAGTAAGTTTCTGCATTTGTTTTCATCAGTAATGAATCAGTAATTTCATCAGAAATATGTGTGGAAGTTGAGATGTAAATAATTTCCTTAATCAAATTGCACTCTGATCAATGATGTTTTTTTTCTTTTAAAAAGTCAACCCATTTAAATAATGAAGGTCAAAAAGTTAAATATGTAAGTGTAATCAGCAGGGTATTCAAATTCAGCAGGGTATTCAAATTGTCAGTGTCAGCTCTGCTGCCACTCATGATAAAAATTCTACCAAGTTAAATCTATAAATCTATTTTACATTAATCTGAAAGAATACAGAAAAGAAAGAAAAAAGCTATTAACTAAAAGAATAGGGTGGAAAGAATTTATGAAGTACGTGATCCTTCAGGCACTTCTGCAACCCCAGTCTCAGAGAGGAGCCCCCACATCCTTCTTTCACCTTTCTGTGGACACTGCAATCAAGTGTCAAAGCCTTTCAATTCACAGCCTCTCTCTGCTCAGCTGTAATAGACATAGGGAAAAATTAATCTGAATAATCCAGTATAGGTACTGGATAATAATGTATTTTTCCATACTTTAAGCCAAATATAACATAGCTGTTGTTTTTCTTCCCTCTGCCCTTCTGCCTGTAACTATATAGTTTTTGATTTCTTTCAGATATATGCATGAAGAATTCATACACAAACTGTTCCTCTCAGATAAAGAAAAGATATTGTAAAATATCCATGCTGATATAACTGTGGCAATATATGCTATGGTTTGTGATTGTGAAAACTTCAGGGAGAATGCAGATAATTTTTTGTCCCAGTGAAAGGCCTTTCTTGCAGAGTCCTACTCTCCATTAGACAGCAATTATTGTTTGAAAACATCTAGTGCTGAATGCCTGAGAGACCACTGGCTTTTACAATCTCCCTGCTCATCTAATCCACTTTCTGTGTTTCCAATGTCTGAATCAGTGGTGAGAAATGAAATTGCACATTATATTTTTTTCAGTCGTGATCAAGGATTTTGACGTTTATATCAGTGACTAAACTTAATTTCCTGATGTATCACCACAAAGTGATGGTGTTGAAGACAGAAGTTAAAATGACCCAATACTCTCCACTCTCAATGTAAAAAATAAAGAGCAATAATGGAAATACAGCTCGTGAGAGTTCAGACGGCAAAAACCTTGGTTGTCAACAGCAAAACCCTCTCTCTTGTATCAGCAATATGGGGAGCTTTCTGTGTTGCTTTCCTTCTTCGTTATCTCCAAATAATCTGAGATCTAAAAATAAAAAGAAGAATAGGTTTTAGTTCCTAAACCAAGATATCAACAGCAAAAGACTATTTTCTTTGCAAGGTTGAACCTCTTTATGAAGTAAGAAATCACTGAATTAAGTTTCTCAGTGGTCTCTTGGTTTGTGATTCTGATTAATAAAATAGACTTTCTTGCAGCTGTCTCTTCTTCCACTAGATAGGTTTTTGAATTTTGAAAAATACAGAGCATTTTGGATTTTGCTTTTCTTTTGCGGTACTACTATCATATCTTTCTTTTCCTGTCAGATCAAGGCTTACATAACTCATTGCATCTCATTGCATAGCAAAAATTTGATTTATAATTCCTGTGAAATTTTCTATAGGTGAGAACCAGTACCTTTTGAAAATGTATTCTGTAAGGACTTGTTTCAAATAGGCGATTTTCTCTGAAAAGTAACCTTAGCATTGCCCTGGCCTTTATGACTTTGACTTGGAAATTAGTATTGCAGAGTTCAGAGAGCATGCTTTCCTCAAAAATATTTTCTTAAGATGCTGTGACAGCCTCAGCAACTGCTATTTTTGGACCATTTCATTTAAAATAAACCACTTGTGGAATTTTCAGCAAGTACATTTCAGCAAGAACATGACTGAGTCTTTTTCATTTGTATATGTATATAGACATATTTTTGCCTATTTTTTTAAAGATGATTAAAGTCTGTCTTTTTTTTGGACTTGAGTAAGATCTTGTGAATTTTATTGCCTTTATCAGGATAGGTGCTGGCATTTAAGGGATCTCGCTCTTGGCTTTCAGGTTCTATGTGTAAAAAACACCAAATTTTCAAATGTTTTCTGCTTTTGCTAGCTTGAAGATATTATTAAACATTATTGCTTTGCTTTGTCCAGTTTTATTTGCTTTAGAAATTGGCATGAAAACTGGAGGTTTTTCTGGGGTTTCAAAATTCAGTCAGCAATTTGACTGAGGTCTTCTGCACCTTGCAGATCTAATAACCAACTTGCCTTTTTTTGCTGCTTGCTGGAAGTGAGGATGGGAGACCTGGAGAAGAGGCTTGACAATCTGTTTTGACAATGTTATAGCTGGGTCTTTGATGGCACACATATAACAGTATACAAAAACTGAGTATTTGACACAGCAAACATTTTCTATATTGAATTGCTGAAATTTTCCTTTTCAGGTGAGTCCAATACCAAGGTAGTGGCTTCCATGAAATTTATATCATCTGACTAGCTTGTCTTTTTGCTAGATTTCTCATGATAAGACGGAACCAGGTTTGAAGGTTAAAGATTTTTCATCCTATTATAAGTATTAGTTCTTGTTTACAAATAATGAAGTTTATTGTCTTGGATCATAATTCCTATAGATGTGAAGTGTCGTGTATGAAAACTGTCATAAATTTACTGGTCAGTTTTTTTCAAAGCTACACTCACAGAAAGTATTAATTTCTTGTTTTCACCTGTTTTGCTGCCTTTTTATTTTTTTTTCCCTGAGAAAAGAAATAAGAGTAATGGTTTTGCTTTAGAAACACATTTGTATAAGTAATAAACCTTAGAAAACGGCACAGGAATAATTAAGGGAAGCAATATTGTTGATTAGATGTTAAAACTAGTAGCTTAAACAATACCCAGCAAGCTCTACAAGTTAATACCTTTATTATTTTAGGACTACAGCTGGCCCCAAGATCTCCCAAAGAAATACAAACTGATACATTTCTCACTTATTACAAATTACTTGCAAGTTTGTTTTACTTGAATAGCCTTCACTCAGAAGGAGAGTGTTGATGTTGATATTTATTCATCTGTCATGAAAGTCATTCCTCTGAAATCATCAGTGTCTTAGAAAGCAATAGCTGGCTTGAACTCTGTCCAGGCTTTCATGTGCCAGGGCAATAGCTTCAGGGTAAAGTGGGAAATAGAGTATCAATGACCTTTCATTATCAGATGGTGCCATTTTCAAGAAAGACGATTTTCCACTATTATTTATAATAAACCAAAAGTCACTGGAACATATGGAGATGAAATTTCTGATGTGCAGACGATGTATACTCAAATGTGAGGCCAGGAGATGAGAACTGAGGAATACATCATGCCACTCTTAGAAAGTTTTCAAAAGAGGCAAAAAGGAAAAAGCATTTGAAAGCGAGATGAAAAGAGTAGAAAACTTCTTCCCATACGGTACCTCAAAGATTTGAAAGAAGACAAAGTTTAAAATCAGTATTCAAAATGTCATTTTGTCTTCTAATTTTTGTCTTTGATCTTTGAAGATTTAGGAAAATATTTAGGGCTGACTAAGTTTTATAGTCAGCTGACAGAAAAACATAGCTATGCTTGGAACTGCATCATTGTGGTTTATGAAGTTTCATCTTATATTAAACTAAAATTCTTCCTTCAGTATCAACCTTGTAAATTTCATATATATATAAAAAAGGATCAAAATTGTATTTATAAAAATAAAATATTTTGGGGCTAGGAATATCTGTCTGAAACATTTTGTATACCTCCAACAGCCTGCAAAGGTAAATGCCCTCATTTAAGGAATAAAGCCATGTAAATACTGTGAGAAATTTTGCCACTGCAGTTTAAAATCTCTCAAAATTTAGACATTTACCATAGCAATGAAAAATGTTTGCTCTGGACATGGTTGTTAAGTCTCTAGAGATTTTCACTGCTACGTAATCAATTTTGTAATGCATACACACATGGAAAGCTATTATATATTCAATGAGGCTTTGTAAAACACACGATAAAGCTATTCACTGTGTAATAAAATAAAAGCTAGAAGGAGAAGTAATTTTCCTTTCTTTTCTGAAATGCCTTTTTAAAATACTGTTTTCGTTGCTTCAAGAAAAGCAAGGGAAATTATGCAGTATGTAAAGTACAGGAAGAAATCTGAATCTAAGGAGTGACATGGGAAATATACTCCACATTCTAATGTTATCTATTATAGTATATTCAAGAGATTTTATTTTTTTGATTTGGTTTATATTTGTGTAAGTTGTATAGATTTTATTATTGTTTTAAATTTAAGGTTTATAAAAGAGTTTTGTTACTGTGCTTGGTGGGAAATGGATGAGCAACTTAAATATTGGTTCTGTAAGGAAATATGTGATGTCCCTCTCTATTACATTGCTTGCCTGAACTGGGGGTGACATGTATGAACATGCTTGTCTGAACTGAAGAACATGTATGTAACATCCCTCAGTGTTTCACCCATTTTCTCTCTAAGCCAGTTAAGTTATTTCACGTTGCTCAAATTATGAATGTAGTTTGGGGTTTTTTTTTGTCTGCAGCAATGCTTCATAATTTATTTTGCAAATCATGTTCACAGTGGGTGAAGTTCAACTGTAGCTTTCTATCTGAAATACAAGGCTGGCTTCAGCTTGTGGCACAAGTGCGAAGTGTGATAGAAGTGCAGTTGATAGAAGTGCTTGCCCAAGAGGAGCAGATGGGTCAGGAATTAGGAGGTGAGGTTGGAAGGATACTCAGTGTGAAAGGCAGGAAGAAATTTGGTATCAAAGGTGTTAGGAGGTAAGCAATAACATGGGACCTTAAAATAAGGCAGGAAATGGAATAGAAAGAAAAGGATATGCAATAAATGAAGGGAGAGAGAGTAAGGGAGGCTGGAGTTGTAAGGAAAGCACTTTAGCACCGAGGGGAAAAAGAATTTTGTCAAGAGCTTAGCCATGAGGTGGAATTGGTACACTGGTAGTCCATATGTAGGTAACTGTATATGCCTTTACTGGTAAACTAATTTTTAAGTGGGGTGGAGGGGTGTGGGGAGGGGAGAAACTTAGATTAATAAAGTGTTTTTCTATGTACATTTTGCGGTAGTGTAATTTTTAAAATGCAGACTACTATTGTACATTTAATGCACTTCTATTACTTTTTATAAATCTTAACCCAAAAAAAGAAGCTTTGAAAGTATGTTTCACTGCTGAAACAAAGCTAAAAAAAGAAACTGAACAAAAATAGAATGGCCAGTGGTTTTTTTTTTTTTTCTAGACAGACTGAGCAATAAGTGGAGATCTTTTCCATGGAAGAACATTATGAATTGCCTCAGGGATCTGAAGAATATTGAGAGAAACTTACTAATCTATACATGCCTTTTCTTTTGCTCCTAGGTTCAGATATTGTTCAATGGTTAACAAAGAACTTATCGATAGAAGACCCAGGTAATTTCTCTTGTTTTCTTGTCTTGAAATTCTAGGTTGTTTTTTCAAAATTATTGGACCTGACTTTGTTTTCTGCTGTGGTTGGAGCGATCAGACAACATTTGACCAGTACAGTTTCAACAGAAAAACAGACATAAAATCTTAGAAACTTTTACTAACAATCTGAGGATTTTGATTATCCATTTTATTGCAGCAGGTACCAGGAAAAAATATGAGAATGATAATGATAGTTCTTCAGTAGAAAATGTGTTTGAGTCCATGATGAATTAACTCAGTGTTATGCTAAATAGTTTGTTAAATACATGCTGTTTTCTTACAGAATTTTTCGATATATATAAAAAAATAGAAGTATTAAAATACATTCTTGTACTGTTACCAAAAGCTAATCTTAAATTTGGACACTTCTATAGCATCTTAAACAGAAAATGAAATGCAAATGAAATCAGTGAAATGAGGAAATGAGGAAGAACAGTTCATTGCTTGATCAGCTGGGTTGGGACATAAAAGTAAGGGTTTTGTTCCAAACTCTGCCATTGGTTTCTTGTGTGCCCAGCAGGAAACACAGTTTGGTTATTGTATTTAGCTATTATTCATTTCCTGGATTTACAAGAGTCTAGTTACCTGATCAGAAATTTTCCATAAGAGAATAATTTCTAGCAGAAAATGCTAAATTGTAGAAATAAAATATTCTATGGTGATTCCCATTTTCTTTTGGTTTGAGGAAAAATAATCTTCCTTCTTTAAAAATGATCAAAAATGCTTCTTTCCCTTGCTTTCTTTCAGTATTTTTTTTTTTACATTTTTGGGGGTCATTTTTGTCTTTATTTTTAGAATGTGTTTTTCTGTCAAATTAGAAATCAAACTATGATCATTGCAAAAAGCAAAATCACTGTATTTAAAATTGCAGCTTGAGCAATGAAGAACTATCAGTACATAATTTGATATTTGGAAGTAGTCAGCTCACAACATGTTGATGTGTTATGTGAAAGAGATCACTACATTTTGGCTAACTTGGAACAGTGTCACATGCTTGCTTCCTAGAGATAATGTGGAGGCTGCAAGAGACCTAAGTGTGATATTGCATTTCTCAGTTGTTGGCCGCAAAACACTCACCTATTTGTATTTACGAGAGTTTGAAAGATTTTAGGCTGCATTTATTTGATGTGGAAGCTTAACCTTTATTTGTCAAACCAGAACTGCAATACTGGAATAGGTTGTCATTCAGATTACCTGCTTGTTGTAAAATTTGGAATAGAAAAAGCTTCTACTAAACAGAAAACATGTCTCCTTGGTTCCTTATGTTCGTATCCAATTAAAATTAAACAAACACACAAACTACTAACATATGTAACCACAGTAATTTAACTGAAGCTGGGTTTTATCCTCTCAGATTACATGGATGGAAAAAAAACTATCCACAATGACAAAAATGTCTTATGTTGTCTTATTTTGGTCCTGGTCCAAAGTCAGCTATCTGGAGCTGGTTAAATTCACATCTTCAGAAAACAAATAGTCCTAAATGCTTCCTTTGGGTAATGCTCAGAATTGCCAGATGACAGTGAACTTGACAGATGGTGGGCAAGAGCTTTTCACATGACCGAACTTCTGAAAATGTTCTGTTTTTTCAAAATCCATAAGTCAATCTAGAACCTCTTGTGGAAAAGCCCTAAATTTCTGCAATCTGTTGTCACTGTAATTTGGATTTCCAATGTCTTCTGATTGCTTTTTACCATCTGTCAGGGTTTATTTCCGTTGTCTTTTAAAACTACCCCATAGGGTTCTGTTACAAATCACTTGTGAGGCTATGCAGTTTTGTGATGCAGAAATAAATAATGCCTTAGTTTGCACTGAAAGTTTTCATCTTGGTCTAAATCTGGTATCAGCCACATACCTGGAAGAACAACATAAAGTAGATTGGAGTGCATCTTTTAAGAATATATTCTACTCTGTCCAGAAAAATGTAAGGACTATTTGCACACCTCATTTACCAGTGCTGTGCAACTACTCACGCAAGCAAGGTAGGTAAATTGTGATTTAAGGGGCAAGTAGGGAGATTCACAGAAGAAACATCAGGTTAGAAGGGACCTCAGAAGATCATGTGGTCCAAATTTTCATGGAGAGCAAGCCTGGGTCAGATTACTCAGCACTCTGTCCCGTCTCATCCTGAACACTGCCACTGTTGGGAACTCCACCACATCCAGTGATTGTTTGCTCTCACTGTAAAAAAATTACATACATGAAACCTCTCTCTGTGCAACTTGTACTCATTGCCCCTTATCCTCTCAGTGTGGCTCCCTGTGGAGAGAATTTCTGTCCTCTAAGCACTGGAAAAATGTGGTGAGGTCCCACCCCAAGCCTTCTGTTCTCCAGGGTGAAAACATCTAATTCTTTCAGTCAACTTGTTCTTCATAAGACACAGAACTAGTAAGAAAAAAGTGATGCTACCACACTTTATATATAAAAAGTACTATTTTTTTCCTTTGTTTTGCACAGGGAATACAACTCCAATACCATTTAAGTAGGAAGTAGGCAGCATTATGGATAGTGGGAGAAAATAAGACAAAAGAAGGCCTGACAGCAACATTTGCTTCAGTGTGTTAATAAGTATAAAGCTTTCACCTGGAAACAGCACTTCATTAAAAAGTACTAACAAGTTGGAACTTGTAAACTGCCAGTCAATAAAACCTTGCAAATTTTTAATAAATGGAAAATAATATTCAGTGGAATATTTGAAATATTTTGGCTTGCTGCAGTAGATCTCCATCAAGAAAACAAACTGGAGATGATAGGTGGATTCTGCTAACTTTTAGCAGATTTGAAGTTATTTCAGTGGAGCAGAGCTTGTGCCCAGAATAGCTGTGCACAATGCAATGTACAGTTGCTGTTACATTGTTTGCTATTCAATATGTACTTAAAAAATGTTTGTGTTTCAGCCTACAACTCATCTGTAAAATTTTAAGGAACAGAAATCGTCCAAGTTATTTTTAATGGGGAACTTTTATTCAGGCATAAATATAAGCACCATCTCAACCTAAAAAGAAGCAATTAACTGAGTTTACAGAATTGTAAGGGCTTGTGGTTTGGCACTTAGACATGTGTTGCTGAATTGACCATTACAGGGTAAGTGCTGACGCTTCACTGATGTCGCCAATTACTCTTAATGTGGAAAATCTACTCTGTTTTTCTACATTGTGTTTTTCCTTTTTGAAGTGATCATTAATGACGTGAAATGCACCAGATTGATCACATCAGATACTGAAGTTCCTTTAATCCTTAGTGGGAAAATAGAACACAAAGGGTAGATGAACTGATTTAAAGGTATCAGCTCAAATTGGCAAGAGTTGAATCCTGTACTTGGTTCTTGCACTGATTTCTTCAATGCCCTTTCAGCAAACACTTAATTTCTCTGTTCCCTAATATTCAACATCTAATAGTAAATCGTGTTGTTGTCTCCTAAAGGAGAAAGAACAGTATGAGTTTTCCAGTCTTTTCACAAGGAACTGGTGTTATTCACAAACACTCATTTCATCTTCACGTCATCCCATGAAAAATTTTCATCTAGATGTCTCAGAAAATGCCTTTAAGTATAGATAATATATTTAGTTATAATCCTCGTGTTCCTTTAAAGTACCTTTATTCCTGAGTGTTGCCTATTTACTTTTCTCATAGCTGCAAACAGCTGGATTTGGCTGGAGGCACTTCTTTATCAAATGGTTGCTCCAGCAGAGCTGCTGCAGCCGCTCTAGAATGCTCAGCCTCTGCATTCACGTTGCTTTGCTCCAGCTCATTTAGGAAGTCTGTTGAAGTAGCTTGCTACTGCTCTTGGACATCAGGAATTACACTAAAGTAAAAAATATATATGACTAAATCTAAGTTTTATAGTTATGAAAAAGACTACCTTGATATTTACACCCTCCTGTGATTTTTCACTTTCAGTTCTCACCATTTATAGTCTTTTCACGTAACTGGTGAACTAATTTGTAACTAGATGCCCATCAGCATCCATGTGAACTGTGGTCACTGATCCAGTGCAATAAAAAGGGAGGGCTTAGTAGCACAACATCTGTTTATGTTTCTTCTAGTTTTCCCACTTTAGTAAAGTCTCTCTCAAGCAGCTGGTGTACAAATAATGACCTTGAGAAAACACAGTACTTGCCTGAAAGAGTTAGAAGAAAAATGTTAGGGTTTTTATTTGAGTTTATAAAAGTTTACTTGAAAAATTATTCAGTTCTCAGTTTTGCCCTTTCCCCAATTATATGCAGAAAGCTAGCAGCAAAGAGCAGGAGCCAGACAAGATCTAAACAATTGCCATTCGGGAACCATCAGCAAGCTGCAAGCAAAGGGGAGGTACTTCCAGAGATTGCTAACAGAGAAAAGAATATCCTTTGAGAAGGAATAAAGAAGGAAATGGAAAGGTCATGCTTACCTTTGCAGGCTTTGCATTAATCAAAACCTGTGGAAGTGGAGCAAGAATAGAATGCTCCCCTTTTATTATCTTGACTTAAAAAAAAAACCAAAAAAACAACCCAAAACTCCAATAGAAGTAATTTTTGCTGTCTGCACACATACCATACCCCTCATACTGGGAACCCAGGGACACCAGACACTCATTTTTCATATGCTGTATAGAAACTCGGGCACATTTTTTTCGATAGCAAACCTCATGAACCTTCGTTAATTCTAGCGTAACTAACTTCCCAACTTTCTTCTACTGGGTGAATTTGAGCTTGTCAGATCCTGTAACATTACAATGGAATCATGACTTTAATTTCAGATGAACAAAAAGAAAGTAGAACAAAATTCTGTTTGAGAATGGAAAATGTCAGAATTTACAGGTGCTGTTTTGGTACCAATAATATTAGCATTGCGATGTGCATGGAAAAATGTATGGGTCAGGTTTCCTAGAATTGCAAGCAGCATAGGGGGTACTTACTGTGTGTGGCAATCTGTGGGCTTCTAGCCACTCTTGAGGTTCCAGGAGTGCAATGGTAAATGTTCACGAGAAGAGGGTGTTTTATTTACCCAAAGCCTTTAGAGAGATTTTGTAAATGGTGAACAGAAGTGTACTGTCTGCAATTCAGTTGTGACAGGACATATCAAATTTAATCGATTTCATGTTTTTTTCCACTGAAGCTTCTTCCAGATTAGTGTAATCTATTATGCTGTGAAGACTGCATGTGTTAGGAGTGTTTCCAAGAGCACACAGACCTGCACAGCCACCTGTCGTGAGATGTTTTTGTACAAATGTGCCTGTACTGTTTGAACAGCCTCATTTCCATGTAGTCACTCTTGAAAGTGATTAATATATTTCTAGTTTGGCTATTTTATTTTCTCACTTGTAGATAGGTGGTAGGCTAAATCAGTACTAATTTTCTATTTTCTTTGATGGAGCAGTCATTTCTTCTGATCTTTTTGGTAGTGTGGCATCTGGTTAAAAAAGATAATTTTTTTTCACTTACTGGGAAGATACAAATTTTGTGACTGGTATTGATGCAAAGTATGAGATCATTATCACGATGCAAAGTATTTTACCATGGTATTGGTGACAAAGTGCTTCCTTCACATAGGCAGATAGGTCAAACTATTGCTACTGTTTCATCATGCTAAGCATGACTAAATAAAATTCCTCCTTTTTAATTTCTTAAGGAGGCATTATTTTGCAAGATTTCATAAAAAATGGTTTATGTTTTTTCACCCTAGTAATTAAGTAATTTTATGAACATTTGAATTACCTGGGAAATATAAATGAGTTTTGTCTGTTTCATTTATAAATAAATGTCAATCTTGGAGTAATGGGTAAAGATGACAAGTATGGAATTTTCTGTTGTCTAGCATAATTTTCTGTACAATAAAATGATTGTAAAAATAAAATGATAGTACTAGGTATTGGCATGACAAAATACACATGCTCTTTAAAGTTGTTTCTGTGAGCAACCTGTCTGATATTGTCAATAGAATACTGATTCAAAATGGATCTCTTTTGCCTTTGAGCAACCTGACCTACTGAAAGGTGTCCCTGACCATGTCAGCAGGGTAGATGAAATTTAAGGTCTCTTCCAACCCAAACAGTACTATAATTCCATGGTTCAACTATAACTTGTGTGACATACACATTTTTGGTATAAAACACATCTCTGTTAATGCTTCCTTATCTCTGGTTAAAAGCAAGGCATCAACTGAATTTTTAAATTTTAGTTTTTCTTAATACTAGCCCTGATTCCATGGTGCTGACTTCTAAGATATTTATTTTAACAGAAAATAATATTGCCTTTAATAGTAAAGTCTCCAGATTACACTCAGAATTGTTTCAGTATTCAGTATATCAGTGTCTGATACTCCATTAAGTTTTAAAAATTGAAACAAACCAACAATCAGCATATTCTTTACAAGTCAGTAGGCAGCATGGGCTTTAATTCACTGAGGTCTTTGAGAGTCTTACTGAGAGAAAAGGATGAAAAAAGTACTGACTAGAATAAAAAATATTGATTACAAAAATAAGTCTGAACAAGCCTACTGAGGTAAAATGTTAATTTTAAAACTATTACCTCATTAAGATGATAAAAGCTGAAACATCAGTAAGCTTTAATTTTAAGTAATTTCATGGGAAAAAAACTGCAGATGCTCTGTTGCACCATTTGAAGAAATGATTTTCATCCTGTCACAGAACAAATTAGAACATAATCTAAATTACACAATTGAAATCTTTACCCATGAAGATAGGGCAAAGTATGCTCTTTTAGGGAGAACTCTGATAATTTTTAGAAATTAATTAATTATTTAATTGCATAAGTTTAATTATAATGACCTTCTTAATAAATTATTTTATCTCATTTCTACTAAAGTTACTATGAGTTTTTGTGGTTTTCTTTCTGTTTGACAGCCTCCTTCTGAACCTTTGTGATCATACCGAGTTTTGGAGGTTTAAGAGGAAGAACATTTACTAATTCCCAATTCACACTGGCATAATTAATTAAAAGCAGCTAAATAACTGTCTAGAGACTTCATTAGATTTTTGCTTCCTTGCTTGCCAAAGAACTGTGCTATACAGTAATGGAAAATGCAAGTAGGTGGAAGTGAGATTTTAAATCTGGCCAATTTAATTGAATAAAAGCAGTTGAAATCCTATTTCATCTTGCCGACAGCTGCTGCAGCTATTTATAGTCAAGTAAACAAAAATGTTTTGATATTTACATGTCATATGTAGTATTTGATGGCTGGAAGGTTAGTGTTAGGTTTTCTCTTGATTTTGTTAATAATTGACCTTAGGAGTGTTTTAAGTTTTTCCATAGCACACGTAGAGAAATATTGCTCTACACACAGGGGCACAGCAATGGTCCAACATTTACTATGCAAGGACATTGCTTGCCATTTCTTCTTGCATAGATTAATATTCCTTAGGCACTCTCTCATTTTTTTCAATATTCCCTCTCTCCTCTCCTCTCCTCTCCTCTCCTCTCCTCTCCTCTCCTCTCCTCTCCTCTTGTAGGTTGTTCTCATCCAACCTAGACATTCTGTGATTTTCTGTTTGAGCTTTGAGTGGACATTTTCCTGGAATCACATATAACATCTCTAGTTTTTCTTGACCAGCAACAGTTACCTTGCAGCCACTTTCTGGGCATGTACACTTACTGGGGAGGGAAGGTACATATCTAAAATGTTTAGCATTTACCAAAAATTCAGTTTTAACTGCTGTTTTATTGTTTAACGAATCAGTATCATGTAGTTTTATGTGATCTGCTCACAACTCACTTTTTGCTGACTTCAGTAATGTTATACTTTCAGCAGATTTTATATCTGATGTAATTTCATCATTCACACCCTTCTGTAGATAATTTAGGATTATCCTGTACAGTCCAGGATTTACTAAACACAGTTACTGTGATTACCCCCCCCCTTCAGTGTAACATTATTACTTCAGTATCACATTACACTATTCAGTATAATACCTGATCTGCTGTGCCTAACCTTTATTCCCTCCTTTCTACCTCTTGCTTTTCTCATGATCTGCTTAATACCTTTAGAAAACATTTGAGGAAATCATGTCAAGTGCTCCCTGGGAATCCAAGATAATATGTCAACCAGATTTTCATAACCTTATATGTTCTCTATTTTCACACAGGAGCGCTCACAGAGTTGTGAGACATATCCAGCAACAAAAGTCATCCTGAATCTTCCTTTTTTGTTGCATTTATCTTTGTTTTCATTCCTTCTATCCTTTATTATAGTCCCTAATATGTTGTCTGTATGGGTCTCTGTTTTGTACATACTTTTCCCCCTCATATTTACACTGGATGTATTTCTAAAACCTATGGACATATTTTTCAACTTTTTTCCTTTAGTACTGAGGGTGATTAAATTATAAGTGGCACACTATGGCTAAGGGTTCAGCCATTTAATATTTTACTTGCCATAAAACACAGATTGACCGTTATTTTGAACCAGATACTTCTGTTCATTTTATCAATTTATTTTAAAGACTTTGATAGTTTTTGCTACTGCTGTTCTCATCAGTCCAATCTCTTCCTTCTACATGTAGATTCTGTCATTTTCTTCTACATTTAGCGAAGAAATAGGTCATTCATTGAGGCCTCTTCTCTTTTTGTGGGGAAAAAAGCACTTACGAAAGAGTTTTCACTGAGCTATTTTTGCTAGTTAATATTTCTGTATTTGCTAGTCAGTATTTCTGTATTTTTAATAGCAGAGTTTGTCTGGCTGAACTGATAGTTCTGTATAATTATCTGTGTAAATCCATTGCAAAGGGGAGAAGTGAGCACTAGGAGTGGGAGTTATGATAATAGGGATATGGAATGGCATAAAATGGCCTTTTGCAACATTGGAAATTTTGCTCCCTCATTTTTTGATGAGGACAGTGAAATATATTTTACTTGCCAACCAAACTACTATAAATAACGAACAAAGAAAACTCTCTAAAAGTGATCCTATTTGTAATAACTGCCTTGGGTTATTCTTATATATTCTTGTATATGTGCATCCCAGATAACTGTGTCTGATCACATGGGGAGTGGCATGTTATTCTTCAGAAAAGCCACCTCCACACTATTTGTTGTTACCTTTCCTGGGCTTTGATGGCATTTTTTCATGATGTGTGTCTCAATCACACCAATTTACTTATAAAGCTGTTAACTCCTGGTGGACTTTAAAATCACAGCACTCTTCCCACAGGAAAAAAAGTACATTATTTTCAGTACTTAATGCTCTCAGTTTGCTGGATGTATGAAAAATGTTATAAAGAGATTTGTTTTCCTCTTTATTGAATTGAGTGCAGTGAAAGAGGCAGTTACTTTTTTAGCTGTGGCTGCTGTGTGTTCTTTGTATTTTCTGAACTGCTTGATCATAAGTGGGTGTTCTGTGATTATGATAGCAATACATGAAAATGACACAAAGTTAATGGTTGGTGCAATGGCAATTCATATCAAAACAGAATTAGAGACTAAAAGGTGTCCTGATTCATCTTGACCAGCAATAATCTTTGCTAGAGTACGTGCTACCTACCGCTTCCCTCACCCAACTTCACAAACTCCTCGCTAACTGATGTCCCTCTGATTCAACAATATTATCTTCTGTAGCTCCTTCAGGAACAAATATTTTGTGCACTGTCAAAGCCTGTGCTTACTTTTTGTATTTTCTGGCCACGAATCCAAGTGGTGCATCAATCACACTAGTTATTCACATGCCCCAGATCTGCCAAGCCTTAAAGACAGGTCTCCTCCTTTGAAACCCCATCCCAGACATAAAACTGTCTGTGGCAGTGCCTTTTGGTCAGGTGCCTGGAATGTGCTTTTCTTAATGCTCCAGTGCTTGTGGTGTCCAAGCAGAGCTGACTGAGAGGGGAGCTGGCAGCTGTGCCTTCCCTTGAGCGTGACAAAGAAGGGGAGAAGCAATGGCACTGTGCTGCAGCCAGCAAAGCACACCATCACACAGGGCACCGTGTCTGAGGGAGCCATGATGTAAAATACTTTCCTGGCTGATTCTAGCGTGCACAAATTCTTGGGTGTCATGTGGAGAATGAATCACATGCTTCCCCACTGAACATTTGCCGCCAAACTGTATCTGTAGACTCAGCCACTGGGGGCGAGAAAAGTAGGAAGATCTGGTGTGCTAGCACTGACTAGCAAGCAGCATACAAAAACCCCTGAAATAATAGCATAATAATTGTAATACTGAGTAGAAGTTTATATCCAGTATTTTAGGTCTTTTGCAGATGCTTGAAACTGTGGAGCAAGATTTCATCTGAAGGAATTCTCAAAAGTAGTGTATTTGCAGTAACTGGAATTTTTGTAAAATCTTGTTTTTTGTCTTTAGCAGGTTTGCTCAAAAGGATGCACATATGACTTTAAATATTAGCTCAGAGTTTCATACTGGAGGAGGGAGTGAGTGAAGTGTTTGGAAATATCTTACGGAGATAAGTTCAGAGAGTCATTAGGGAAAACAAGACACACAGGTTTTGATTTCCTATATTTTGCCTTAAAGAAGCACAGAAATCAAAGCTTAAACCAAAAAGTTGCAGTTTCAGAGGAAGACCCAGAAGGAAACCCATACTTCAAAGAAGTTTGGATTTCATCCTTCTATCATTTCCATTTGAAGAGATGAGATATCAGTGATAGAAGTGCAAAAAGTCTGTAATTTCTACAAAACTGAAAATAGATGGTGACATCTTCTGTTGATCTTATCTGGATAAAAGCTTTCCAGATTTAGGTCAGTCCCCCCAGTCACCCACATCCTGTGAGCACGTAAGGTAGGACTGGTAGTGTGTCCCTGTAGCAGAGTAATTGAGAAATGCTCTTGATCAGGCATAAGAAGTAGGGCATTTTGATTACATAGATGATTATGATCAGATTTATTGCTGATACAGTATCAGCAATCTTCCCAATACAATATTTAAATACCAACTGTATCATCTACTACAGTGGATTATGGTATAATCAGGCTGTGGTCCTTCCTGTTGAGTCAGTAAGACTCCCCTGCTTTCCAAATTTCTTGGACAAGTCTGGGTGCAGCTGAGTCCACTTAGTATCAGATTTGGTCAACAATTGATGTTTAAAGGCTTATAATATAAGCACGTTTAGCTAGGAATGTACAGGTTTGCAGTCTTTGGCCTTGCAGAATTCACAATTACAAAGCAACAATGCATAAATGTATCTCCTCCAGGATTTTATCTCTGTATTTGACTGGATCTTAGTGCATTTCACTCACCCATCCTAAAGTGTTCTTCATCTTCGGGCTGGATGTACTCTGCCAGAATCCCTGCTGGGGGCAGTTTCCACCCAGAAACTGTGTCCAGCCTTGGAAGACCAGTTTGCCCAGTTGGACCAGTCTCCAGAAGCATTTTACACCCTCTTGCAGGCTGATGTGGATGAAAATCAATCCCAAGCATCTCATCTCCCCATCACTGGAATACACTAACCATGTGAGCATCCAGAAATTCCTCCTGAAATACCCGCCTGGTGTTCTTATTTTAGGGCAAACCACACTGCCCACCAGAGACAGGGGCAGAAAGGGGTGTGATGAGGGGAGGATGCAGGGACACCCAGCTGACTTTCATCACTGTCCCAGTGCCTGTTTTGATGGATGTTTTTGTGAAGTAGTTGATGTTTCAGGTGTGTGTCATTGTTTCTAGACCTGGGATGCACTGCATGTTGCACATCATCTCAGACTGTAGAGGTGGAAATTGCCATTCCTTGGGCAGATGATAACTCATAGCCCATCTTTGGTAGGTTTTCCTCCTTACCTGCTGAGTGATGCTCCTACCAAAGCCTCTGCCCTGTTGGTAGCATCAGCAGGCACTGTCTAGCACAAGAAAAATCCTACCTGTTTAGGCAAGATGCTTTGTTGACAGATGATGTGGTTTGTGATTGTTCTCTTGAAATCAAGTATGAATCTTGTTTTAGTTATGTTTGGGTAAATAGTGCCTCTTCCTTCACTGTCGGGTTTATCCTCCTTGGGATGACTCTCACCAAGTGCTGCTCTCCTCACAAATTCAGTCCTTCAGATGGGACAAAAGAGAGCAGTTTCCAGTGTTGTGGGTGTTCAAGAATGTTTCTAGCTAGTTTATTTTCTCCTCTTTAAACACCAGAGTCAGGCCGAGACAGTGAGTCTCTCCTACGCCTTGTGTCAGCGTGAGAAGCAGGTTGTACTTTATTACTCTAATCCTTTGCAGCTTGTGTTCACACTGGCAATGAAATGACAGCAGGAGTGAGGTGAGAGTAAGTGATAAAGTCTTGGCATTAGACACTTACAATGAATGTGTGCTTGTGAGGTTCTGACTCATTAATTCTTTTTCCAGGCTAGTCTGTGGCTTAGCAGTGCACTGCAGTACTCTGATGGATTTTAGATTCCACAAATAACCCAGAATACCAAACATTTCTTTGTTTCATGGAAAGGGAAGTTTTCATTTGTTTGACATTTTTGGATCCTAAAAATATATGAAAACTGGGAAGTTTGGGATTTTCACTGTTTTTTACATCATAAAGCAATTTTAAGAATGCAAAATGCTCCAAGCCACGTTCCTTGTAGGAAATCTTTCCACATAGAATGTAAGACAGACTCCAAAAATGACTTTAGAAAGTGGAGCACAATTGGAAAATACTCTATTTTTCTTTCCTCATTCCCTCAGAGATTACTGCAAGGTGCTTTACATGTTGTGAGACTATACTGGTTTGATACCACAAAGTGTTTTATGTACTTCAGAGTAAAATAAATATAGATACCACATCACAGATAGACCTGAAATGTGTAAGAAAAAATAGAATTCACACTAATCACTGAAAACATATCCTTTAAGGGTCATAAACATGTTTATTCCAAAGAAAAACAAGGAACATTCTTCTTTTTTAATTGCTTCCTGTGGACATTATCATAAGAAACTACTTGTTCCACCAATACTACCATACCCTGCAATTTAAGATGAACAAACTGTCAGCAATCCATGCAATAATTATTACAGTAAGGAGAAAACTGCACTATGTTTAAAAAGAAAATAAAGTCAAAACTCAACCACTATGGTATGTTTTTCATTCCTTAGATTTTGTCGGGTTACATTGTCCCAAAGCATTGAAAATATCTGACTCTTGTATAACAAAGTATATTAAAAGTGACTTTAATCTGTCAAGATCACTGTCTTGTAATGGCACAGCAGATGGCTGGGCAATATTACATCTCCCAGAAATGATTTCTAATCAATCTATGTACATGTGTTGTTCACTTCACCCACTCAACTAAATAAAGTTCAACAGCAGAGTGAACCATGGAATTTTTAGCTTTTTCTGAGCTTTTAGGCCAGCAATAACATACACATTAAGAATCAAACCTACATCCAAAGCAGTATTTTGATTTGATTTAAAATATTTTGTGTCCTGTTGCATTGCAGCAGGCTCATAAAGATGCATTTCTGTCTTTCACCTGAGGAATTCTTCTTCCATTAGCTATCACTGTTCCCAACACTTTCCTATTTATACCTATTCAAATTAAAACAGTGGTTTGAGTAAATTTGTTTTTTGAATGTGCCATTCCACTTTTCCACAGTTTAATTGTTATGGAACCCTAAATCAGATAATCGATATCTTCAAAAAAAGGTGTTGAGTTGAGGAAGCCAAAGAAGTCTACTCTGTTTTACCAGTTACACCTTCAGGAGCTTTGTCTTGCTCAGATTTTTTACATGACGTCTTTGGCTGCAGTTTGCATTCCTTGTGTAGCAGCTGACTGCCATTTGAATTATGCCTTCTCAGCGAGGCTGTCTGGGTGACTGGGGATGTTGTTTTCATTCTATGTTTTTTATACACCATGACTGAGGACTGTGAAATAAGAGTTGTGTAGATACCACATTTCTCTGTGCATCTGTGTACACTTGCTATCTAAAAAAACAGTATTTTTTTTTCTTTTATTCTGTTCCTCCATTTTTTGAGTTAATATTCTGAATACATATAAACATTACTCTTTCTACGTGGCAACCAGTATGTCTAAAACCATTTCTTTCAGATTATTTTTCCTTCTTATCTAATGCACTTCATAGATGTTTTTGATGTTCCTAACCTACATTTGCCATTTTTCCAGATGAAATGTGCTTCTTAAATGAAAATCCTCTAACTTCCTACGTAGGGATGAAGATATAGAAGCTGTCTGTATTTGAATTCTAGGAATTTAGGCATGTCAGATTAGTCTGCTGCTGGCTTAATTTTCCTTTTCAAGTTTATGGGTTGTTTCCTAAAGACTGCTGTTGTACTTCATTGGCTTCTTACAGCAGCTATTTTCTCAGTCTGATTTTAGCAAATTGAGATGAATATCAAAGTGTTGCTTCTGTAATACTGGACAACCTCTTGCTTGGAGATTAGAAACCTCCTGAGAGCTGAGTTTTCTTTCTGTGCTGTAGTTCTTCTGCTGCTGCACAGAGAGCATCAGTATTAGTCCTCCAGCAGCCTGGTGTGAGGCAGGAATAAAAACTTGTGGATGTTACTCACTAGGTAATTTTGTAACACTCAATGTGTGAATCTTAGGTGGATAATAAAAGGGAATATTTATGCATTTATGTTCCTGTAATTCTGAAAAAAACGTATGGATTGACAGCCATAAAAAATGAAAATTAATTGTGTATTAGTTAAGGAAATAAAAAGAGAAGTTTACATGTCCATATTAAGGCTTAGTGGCTGAAGGGACAAAGATATGCCTTAATATTGAGTTAGTGTGGATTCCAGCTGAATGAGATTGCCTGAGGTAAGAGTATAATCACCTTACCCCCCATACATAACTGGAGAAGAGATATAGGCTGCTGTTGGGACTAATTCAGACCTCAAATAACTTTAATTGACTTCCAAAGAAGGGCAGGTGACTCTTTCCATTTTTTCATGGAGAGCTATTGTGACTATATACTTGCTTATATGACTCAGTCTGTGAGAGAAATACAAGCTCTTACTGCTACTGTATCCAACCTTGCCTGGAGTTTAGGCTGTTCTGGCAGGAACTTTCAAATACTTTCTTCTCCAATTGTCTTCATCCCTTTTTTTATGTTCTATATTCCACTTCTGCTTGACCCATCTAGAGCCACAGAGCTGCAGTATAATTCAAGCTGAGTGGGACCTCATGAGGATTCTAGTCCAACTCCTTGCTCATATCAGTGTAAACTGTAAAGTCAAACATGTTGCCCTGAACTTTATGTGTTCAGGTCTTTAAACCCTCAGAGGATGCAGATTACACAGTGTGTCTGGGCAGCCTCTCCTGCTGCTTGGCTGAAAGTCAGAACTAAGCTTGATTTGGTTTATTACCATTTTCTCTTTTATTTATTTCTTCATTTATTTATTTTATTGCCCTGCAACTCCATAAAGATCTTGGCTCCCTCATTTTGAAATCTTCTTTCAGGTATTGGAAAGGTACTTATAGACACCTCCAAAACCTTCCTTTTTTTCACTCTGACCAAGCCTAGCTCCTCCAGCCTCTCCTTATAGGGTGCATTCTCCAGCCCTAGTGATCTTGGTGGACTCCCACTTGACTCAGTCAAAGTTTGTTGATGTCTTTTTTGTACTGCAATGGATGTGTTAACCATAACTGGACATAGTAGTCCAGATATGCCCTAAAAATTGTTGGATAAAAGGAAATAATACGAGCTCCTTGTGATCTTGAAAAATATTATGATTCAGAATCCAGGAAGCACATGAAAAAAAATCTGGAACCTGTTTAGTGTATGTTAAATCAAAAGAGAATGCACTCTCATCTGTGTCAGAGCTCCCTGGCAAGCCCTCTCACCCTTGTCTGAGAAAGCCTTTCTCTTGAAAAGTCAGCACATTTCTTCCTTGTTTTTCTCTCATTCTACCAAGATACATAATACATGCAAAAATAATTTTTTTTTGAGTTGGCAATAAGTTACAATGTAAAGAACAAAGAAAAGCTTAATAAAATTAAAAGGCAGATGAACTGAAACACTAAAAACAATCTCAGTGACTGACATACTACAGAAAGCATCGACTCAAAATTTCTGATTCAAGGGATAATAGTATTTAGCAGCTTGAAATGAATGAACAACAACAAAATGTATACTTTTTATAATTAGGACAAAGTTCAGATGGAGATTTACAGAAATCACAGGCACAAGAAACAAATCAACTGCCTTCCTCCTGCTGGAGAGATTTCTTGTAGGCTTGCAACTGGGAAAAGTCTAAACAGCATTGTGGAATTTTACATCAGGCTGGGGAGCTCATTGCCAGAGAGGGTGTGGTGTATTTTAGGCTGGAGGGGCAAGAATCAGTTTGCTAAACATGGGGATGGCAATAAATATTTGGTATCCAATAAACCCTGTAGGGTTATGTGCTCTCAGTTAGGTACTGTCTGGATCCCCTTTCTTGTTCCTTTCATGTTTGCTGGCTTTGGGTTAGCCTAAACATGTCCCACTGCTTCTCCTGTATCTCCTGTGCAAGTCAATGTCTTCAGGTGAGCAAAGAGTGAAGGAGGGAATTTTTTGGGATGCTGATGAAGTATGGGTAAATAAATAAGCCTTCTCACATTGAAAATAATAGTGGGTGAAACATAAGTGAATGTCTCTTTCTGTGTTTGTCAGCAAGAACACAGATGTTGGGACTCGAATTTCTTTCTGCTTGATGATGCTTGACTGCTGTTGGGTGCTGCAGTGGTGTTTTTGGGAGTCAGGACAAGACAAATCTGTGCTTGCCATTGCTGAAAGCCAAATTATAGGCAATAGGAACAAATGACCACTTCTTAGAGGATGAATATGAATCTGGGCATTATCCAGAGGGCTTGTGGTGTCTCACTCCTATGAGTTATTCAAAAAACACCTGGACAAGATTCTCAACAAGTAGCTTAAGGTTTCTCTGCTTGTGTGAGGAAGTTGGACAAGATGACCTTCACAAGTACCTTCCTACCTCAACTGTTCTAGGAACCTGTTATTCATTGCTATTTTTCCAGTAATAAACTTTCGAGGAAATCTGTGTCCTTTACAGTCCTCTGATAAAGCTACTGAGCAAGATATCATGTAATTGGAATCAACTACTTTAACATGTAATCAGAGACTGTTCTGAGGAAGAAAAGCAGGCTGCACCATCAAGGTAAAAGTGATAGCTGTTTTCAGCTTCAGAGCAAGTGAGTGAACATCAAGGCTACCTTTTAGTGTCAATATAAGTAGTGGAACTGCAGCTACAAGTGGGACATACAAAAGCTATTTGTTAAGGAAAGTGCAGTGGTTTTTTTGGTTGCACCATTATATTACATAGAAAAAGGCAGCTCTTTCATGGTGGTAGGACTGTGAGAACAAAGTGGTTATCTGCAGGATGTCAGATGAGTCTTAACAACAAAACTAAATTGCTGAGAAGAAGTTATTTGACTTTTAAAGTTAATCTTTCTTTTTCTCTTGAAACAGTTGAGGCTCTGCATTTGGGAACTTTGATGGCAGCACATGGCTATTTCTTTCCAATCTCAGACCATGTTCTGACACTGAAGGATGATGGCACCTTTTATCGATTCCAGGTAAGTATTTTCAATATGTTTGTGACTTGCACAAATGGAGGCTCAAAGGCCTTACAGAAAAGTTCATAGCAAATTTAACCATACTTAGTTCTTACATAACCTGGTAAAGAGTAGAAATTCCCCTAAAAATAAAAAATGGTAGAAGGATTTTATTTATAAATTTTCAGCAAAGTGTTGAGATGATAATAACTATTTTGATATCTGGAATAAAATGTGATAATGCTGAGTGTGGAGCTATCTCTCATGAAATAAATCGATGTATTTTTGAAATTTGGTACACTAAATTGTGTTATTGCCTCTTATTCCTATTATAGTCTGAATTTTGAAAGGGGGAGATATTTTAAATATTAAGTCTATAGCAGAAATCTGATCAATAATGGAGGGTAATATTTATTTTTCTTCTTTTGTGAGAATTTCCTTACTGGTAACTCAGTAGTATTGGAGTAGTGTGTATTCTTCTAGCAAGCACAGAGACATTTTTACATTGATCTGTCAGTCCCATTGTGCAGATGGTTCAGAACAAGCTGGAAGCATAAATATGTACATATTTACATACCTACACTTGCACATATATTAATCAGAAACCTACATAGTTGTATTTCATATATGAAATTTCAAACTAAGGTCCTAGGAGCAGAAGTGTTGTTTTTCTAATAATGACTGGTGGGTTAGAATTTTGCGGAACAATATTGCTAATGACTTGAAACAAATATGACTGCAAGGTACCAGATTATGGATTCAATGGAAAGTATTCACTTTGCTTGTCATGTGCCACTTTTGACAGTGGTGTCTGTGCTTTGCATTGCTCTTTCTATTAGGTGATATTCCTGGTAAGTATCACCAACAGCTGCTCCAAGCTCTTGTTTATTGCTTTGAAATGGTATGATGATTATCACTAAAAAATTGACTTTGTTATCCTTCTCTGTTACTTCTAACTGTATTAAATACTCAGCAAAATAAATCTGATAGAACAAAATCTATTTTCTTCAAAATATAGAGATCTAAACTTTGTCTTAAAGATTGTTTAAATAAGAAGCCATTGAGAATAAAATAGTACTGAAATAGTGATCTTTCAAATGCAGAAGAAAACTCAAGATCGAAGACCAGCCATAGTTTCAAACACTGTATTTTATTAATCTCTGTACAATACTTTCACCAATATCTTGGCTTAAGTCTTATAGACCCATGTAAGGGAAGAGAAAGACTTGTAATATTTGTATAAATCAAAATTTTAGCATGAATATAATTAAATATGCACAGCACAGTCTGGCAAGGAAGAGAATTATTATTGCATACATGCAAACAATATTATCCTATTTTCATATTTAGATCTTGTGAGTCAGACTGCAAAAGAGTTGTTCTTCAGCAGAACAGAAAGTTAGATGTGTACATGGGTAATACTAAGAGCAAGGATTCCAAGCCTCCTCCCCTGGATCCACAGTTATCTTTGATCCTGGAGAGGGTATTTGAAGGAAAAGGGGGTTTTTTAAGCTCATGAGGCTTCATTCTCCTCAGTGCTCAATATAAAGAAGAGAGATGGCACATGGTTGAAGGGGCTTGCTGATGTGCTTATGAGGTAAGTGGAAAGGAATCATGGAGTGGTTGAAGCTCCAGTTCTTGGCTTGGTGTCTGAATAAGCAGTGTCCAGAAGGACCAAATATACAAGGACTTAATTTTGTGGAGAATAGTATGTAGTCACAGGAGTGCTAGTCGTTGGATTCTGCACTGCTGCTGGCCTGCCTCAATCTCTAGCACAAGAAATAAACACCTCTGCTGACATGATAGCCTGACTGAAGGAAAGAACAGACTGGGATTAGCTGCACCCTGGACCACTGAGAGTACTGCAGCTACCCTGCTGTGAGCTTTCCTCAGAGAGCTCCAGTGCCGACGTGTGTGGACACAAAGCTTCAGGGAGGGCTAGATTGTAAAATCTTCTCAGTTCATTTGCATAAGTTAAGAATTTGGCACCTATTTGACAAATGCATATGAGATAAGACGCTTTAATCAAGTGTTGCTCAGTCTGTATCTGCAGTGTTTGGCTTATTTGCTTTCCTGTGGTACCTTTTGCGTTGCTATTCCCATGCCAACAATGTGACTTTGCTGTTGTGACAATGCAACTTTAGCTGTTGATGTACAGGATGAGAAAAAATTCATAGTGGTGACATTCTGTTAACTGGAGTCATAACAGCAAAATTTGTGTGATTACATCTCCATGTTCCCCACCATGATAAGGCTGGTATAAAATCTGTTACTGAACTGTTAAATTAGAAGTCGAAGAGAACATATTCAATGGGGAGGAAAGTTTGACTGCAAATGTGTGAATTTTGCACTGGAATAGATGTTCAGGTTCTTTGCAAATAGTACCCTCTTAGTACTGGACAGGATTCACAAATTTCTGGATATTTTGATAGAAAGAGAAAACCATGCACCTGCCAGCACTGAAAAGTTCAGAAGCCATGCCTGCAGAGGAATCTTTGCAATACAAAGACCTAACCTACAAAAAACAGACTAGCTATAGTAATGTTCTCCATGTGCTTGGTGTTTTGTTTTCCAAAGAGTGACACATTCCCTCCTGACAGGAAAATTATCTCTAGCTTGTTTTAAACCTTCTGTTGTATAGAAATAGCTAAAAGCAGTGGTGATTGTGCTTCATTTGTACAAATGCCCTTTTATAGGCAAAAATTATAGTTTTTCAGTTATTACTCTTGCCATCAGGAGGCAAGAGTATAGTTAACTCTGCTTTTTTAAACAATGTGAAATTTAAAAAAAATTCTGCATCATTCAGTGACTTACTCAGGTGTTAATTAGGTAGGTTTCTGTGATATAAATTTAATTCAAAGGAGATGAATCTAAATATTAATTGCCTTATTAAGAGAGGAATTTTTAAATCAATCTCAGTAAGAAAAAGCAGAAACAGCTGCATTGCCTTTTCCTGGTAGTTTAAACCTGTGACCAAAAAAAGGAGCTGAATATTTGTTCACCATCTTCCTCTACCTGAGAACAAATAAATATGAGGGGCCCAAATAAGAAAAGCAAGCTGCATCTTAGAAAGCATATCTTCCCTGGGCCAGGGATTTCTCATGGAGACATTTCATTAACATCCCACAAATGATAATATGTCCATCTTGGTGAGGAATGCCTGACTTGCCCTCTAAGCTGGTAAGCTTCTGTAAATCATCCTACTTTTATAAAAATATGCTAATTTCCTCTACAAGCCCTAAATGCATAGTGTGTCCTGATGTTAATTGTGAATAAAAATGCTTCCCAGTATTTTTTGGCTGTAAACAAACTCCTAGGATACCTGAGACTAGTGATAGTTACAGTCCCATTTTTAAATGAGATTAATTCATGATTTAACATAAATTAATTTTCTGAGATGAGGGTTAGGTTTTGCTGTTGTTTTGTAACTTTTAAGATGAAAGGCACAAATATCTGAGAAAATGTATGAAAATAGGAACAGCTTCTTCTGAAAGCATGAGTGAAGATAGCAGCAAAATTCATGGACCTTGGAAAGACAAAGGTGTGGACTTTGATGTCTTCTCCTGTTCTGCCACTGGGAACACTTTCTTGACAAATGCATTTAACTGCTCTGGTCCTGCTTTCCCATGCCTGAACTGGGGATAAAATTGTATAGCAATCACTCTAAGGATCTTGTAATATCTTTGTTGCAAAATAGTTTAGAGTGTGAAGTGTTGTGGACACCTGATGTCTCAGGTGGAATTACATTTCTTTAAGCATCTCTTTGAGTCAGCCTTACTGAGCTAGCTGCTTCTTGGCTCATTCTGGACTGATCTCTGGCCATTCTGAATGCTGAGTCTGTGGCTGAACATCACAGCTCTTTAGCCCCTCTCCAGAGCCTTTCTGGGTCATCAGCTGTGCCCTGAGGGAAGGATTTTATTTGAAGCCAGATTTTAGAAATGAAAAAGAAACAAGTTACATTATGCAGCATTTGGCAGATTTTCTTTGGCAGTTGCAGGTGTGATAATTAATTCATTGTCTTTTCAGGTCAGGCTTGGATTATACAGGTTCCATTAAGGTTTCTGAGGGAAAAAGATTTTTAATCCGTGTGTCTTTATGACTGCCCCATCAGTGCCACTTTTTTTAACTCCTTACTCAGACACACTTTGCCCCACACTGCTTTCCATGCTCATCCTCTTTTTGATTAGAAGAGAGGAGTCACAGAGCCAAAATCTTGTTTCCAAATTCCTCAAACTCTTTTTTATTTATTTTGAGCTAACCATGGAACACTACTTGCTTCCTGGATGGGCTTGACAGTGCTAGACTAGCAATCTTACCCTTTTACTTTACCAAGAAATTATTTTTGTCAAGTGCAATGAATGTAAAACAGAATGCCAGTGAAATCTGCCATCCGTCATACAAAGCATTTGAGATTGTACATAACTACTTTTCAGCAAAGGCTTCATTTCTGCTGTTTATAAAGGCTCCCTGGTGCCTGGGAGAAGAACAGGAGTAATATGCAAAGGTTTATAAGTGATTTGAGTACTCCTCCTCCATCCAAGTAATTGGATTTTAAAAAATTTTGTGGAGTGGAACGGAGCAGCTTCAGAGGCAACAACTCTTTTCTTATTACTATCAACAAGGGGTAGCTGAAAGATGCTTAGTGATTTCCCTCCTCAGTTATACAGTTTAATGCATAGAAATTAATCATGTTTTATAAAAGCTGATGGGTAACACTGAGTTTTACAAGTGGCTGTTTCATTAGCTCGGATATTATTATTAATTTTGATGTAAAGCCAAAGCAGATCTATTTACTTTATCACTGGATTCCTTACAATGCATAGCAGCCACTGCTGCTAGTTTGTTTATTGTGGAATATGTGCTATGTTACGGGATTTTGTTTCGTATGACTTTATTATGGGAGGATTATGGATTTATGTGGTTAGGTTTACCTAATGATATTAGTGTATAACTCAAGAGAACCAGTATGTGTTTGTGTGTGCCAAACCAGTTTTCTGGTTAAAGGGCATAAAGGTCCTTGCAACTGTTTTGTTCCGGAGGCTTAAATATATCTGCAATCACATCTGCAGTGCTAGGTAAGCCTTATTTCTCCAGCTCCTGACTTGTTCTGGCTGCTGATTCAAATTACAACTACAATCAAACAAAGTGCCTCAAAAGCATACTGATAAAAACTGGCAGCATTATTTCTGCCTGGGCTGATAAACAGTACTTGACTTTCCCATAACTGCTCCGCCACCCACCTTCCTTCAGCTCCAAGTGGGATGGCATGGCAAAATGACAAACGTTCCCTCTTTAATTCTTCTTCATTATGAACTGCTTCATATTTCCTTCTGAGGAAAAGTAAAATTCTTAAGGATGATAATTCCTTCAGGTTTTCTACGCTCATGAAAGATAACCAAACCACATCAGTGTTTCATAATCTTCTCTTTGAAAATGGTGGTGGTGTGGTACATGTTATACTCCATCCATAGCTCTCCTGGGTGAAATCTTCACTTATGAGCTTCTAGATCATGAAGCCAGGCACACAGATTCTGTAATATTTGTTCTATAGGAATATATGACATTGCAAGGGATGCTATAATTCTTCCAAACTGTATTTGGATATGTGATTTGTAACAAATAGTTGAACCAAGCTTTGTTTGCATGGTCCAGCTATTTACAAGGTAATTTATGTGAGCAGAGCCTCCCTGCATTGCTGTGGGATATTTTTAATAGATCACAGGAGAACACGCAGCTTTCTCCTTTGCACATGCCTCCTATTCTCATTCCTGACCTCATTCCATTAGACCAGGGATCTTCTTATCAGACTTCTTATTTCCTAATCCTTCTGTGTTGAACAAGGCAAATCTTTCTCCTGTAGTCTTAATGGATAACCTCCCTAGCAAATTCTTCTCAGAGATTGTTAAATATCTGGAGCGTGAAATTGTGTGGAGACTTTTGAACAGAAATGGAAATGTAAACTCAGCACGCGCATTATAGTCACGTGTTATGGGATTAAACTGTTTGATGTCTGTAATAAGGAACAAGGTAAACTTCAGATTAAGACCAGAATTTTATGACAATTCAAACCAAGCAATTAGACAAGAAAATGTGGAATATTCCTTTGGAAAAAACATGAATAATTTTAACTACATGCATGTTTATTGTTGGTGCTTTTTGTCCATACAATCACAGCATTGCAAAAGTCCATTAATCAGAAACTGTTTTTTATATCAGGCTTTATTTTCAGTGTCTAGGGTTTTCAGAGATTTTTTTTCTTGATGTTTTGGACTTCCTTTCTGTTTAACTCTTAATCTGTCCCTTATCCCTATTTTTTGCCTGTTTTTAGGAGAGTTTTCCTTATCTCTGCACACATCAATGCCATTTCCTGCTTTGAAAGTGTAACTTCAAATACAACTTTATCAGCAGCTGTAGCTGCATTTGAGCCTATATCTTAGGTTGATACCATAAATCTACTTGCTGGTAAGAAAGTAATGTAGGACTTTGCCTTGGTCAAAATACATAGCATCTAATGTTTATTTCTCCACTAGCAGGGGTTTTACACTGTCAGTGACCTAATATGTATTTGAAAAATCCAAATATTAATAACCTTTAGCTTTCAAAGATTGGAAATATATAGTGTATCACAACTGTTCAATCTAAAGAGTAGATGTAGAAACATTATAAAAGAGAAAATTTAAGCTTTTTACCTGTTCTGGAAATACACTTCTTCCCTTTGCTGTAATCTTCTGAAGTTCCTCTGCTTTGTGCATTTTTAAAATTAACTATCCATGTTTCAAAGGTTACTTGAATGAATATTTTCTCCATGTATAAATTACCCTTCAGATAACTTGCACCCCTTTAAACATCATGCAGATAATTCAGTACTTTCGATAAAGCTCACCAGTTAGATAGTCATTGTGACAGAGTACTGGAGATAGAGGAGAAAGAGAAATACCAGAGGAAGAATTTCATAGTAATATTTACACATAATCATCGTCCTGAGAAACCAGGAGTCATTCTTTAGCTTGGTGAGGCTTTTTTTTTTGCTTTTTCAGAAATAAACACAGTTTACCCATGTGAAAACACAAGAAATCCTTAAGCTTTCTGAGCTGACTTTCATCAGCCTTCTAACCTGAACTGTCTGACCTCATAAAAACATTTCCCTCTCTGAGTTTTTTTTTTTTTTTTTTTTTTTTGCCCCGTACTTTGCCCTGTAGCCTTATCTCCACGTCCAAATTAATTTTGGGCATGTTCGCAGGGCTGATTGCCGGCAGAATTGAACTTTGTTCCCTCTGGGAGCCAGCTGGCTGGAGGCCAGCCCTGGCCACGCAGCAGTGCCGGAGCGGATGAGCTGTGCTTCTCAGCGAGTCCCATTAAATGCATCCGAGCAGAGCAGGGTCACGGCTGGCAGTGCAGAGACAGCTTGTGCCTGCCCAGCTCAGAGCATCGCAGGAGACCTCGTGCCTCAGTGAAAGACCACCTTCTGCCCACCATCTCCTCCTTCTGAAGACTCAAACAAGGAAGGCATTTAATAATCTTCTGTACTTATCTGTACTAGCTGTTATTTGAACCCCTTTCTCATATTGTAATGTCTGCCTCTTACTGGGGTTTCTTTTTGGCTTACCCTATCGCACATCTTTGAAACCTTTTAGTATGGCTCACCATGTGCTTCGCTAATTAAAACTTGTGTTCTGTTTTCACTTCTCTACTTTTATCTCCCTGGCACAGGGAGGCTTACACTCATCCTTAATAGCCAGTGCATTATTTTCTGCTTTTTCCTCAATCTCTTCTCCACATTTAGGTTGCACCTTTTTATCCTTCAGAAAAGCCTTGGTCATCTCTGCCTCCTAGCGAGCTAAAGTGACAATATTTCACAACAATGAAGATCATGTCTCCTTTCCCATATTGTGTTTAGTGCCCACACTGCCTTCACCCCCAAAATGCAAGTTTCAGTAAAATTTAAATGTGTTATTTCAACTAAATACTGAAAAAAGTACTCTGGCCACACATAGCTTTTCATACAGGGTCCTTCTCTAACATCACTAACATAGTTGTGAATATGTAGTATTTGTTCATAGCTTGTTGTGAAATGAATGCTGAAAGCAAAGTTTGTGATTTTTCTCTAAGTCAGAAGATGGAATTTGTTTTTAATCTCAGCTGGGATGGGAGTATATGCAATTTATTGCATATAGGAGAAATCCTAAGTATGCATGAATGAGGAGCTTTAATATGGACTTTGCAGCAAGTATGCCCACAACTGGAAGAGTTTCAGCTGGAGAGATGCTTGAGCAGATAAGATTTCTTTGCATTTAGTAACCCTCACTAAATACTTTTCTCTGAAGCTCAGCTTGAACCTGTAAACAGAGGTTAACCTTCCTTTTAGCAGAGAAATGATGTAGCTGTGCTTTTCTTCTTGGGCCTCTCTGGATATACATTTTGTGCTCTAAGGAAGGGCTGTTCTCACTTCCTGAGTTTGTAAACTGTGTATTTCAACGATGGTGATTTTTTGCTTTATATGAATCACACTATTAAATTTTATAGTTGCTTCTCCAAAATGTGCTGAGTACTACAGTTCATTCTTTAGGAGTTCATCTTCTTTCTATTTGTGCTTATATGTGCTCCTACTGGTCACTTTGATTTCAGTGTGAAGGAATGGTTGTGAAGGAATGGTCACTGTGAAGGAATGGTTGGTTGGAGAATTACTTATTGCTGCTCCCTTAAAAAGGACCAAACAGCTTGCAAGAAACACATCTTAGGCTTTGAAGTTAGCTTGTGATAGTTCCTTTTTTATCCTTTAGCTCCTTGCTGTTGCTTGATAAATAGCAAGTTCTAAATTGCTTCTATTACATTTGATGTGTCAATGTTACAAAACCAGGAGTTTTTTTACTATATATATTTAATTTGACAATTGGTGTGAATGTGTTACACTTCAGCCCTGTTGGTTTCCAGATTAACCTTAAAACAATTTTGAAGGGAAGTGGGCAGCAAAGAGATTTCCATTTTTACAGCTGGGAGATTTTTGAGAAAAAAACAATAAGAAATAGAGAATAAAGCAGAAGGTTTTCCTGAAGAACCACCTGTGTTTTGAAATACCACTCAAACCACTTCACACATTTAATGAGTTGCATTCAACTGCTCAAATATTATATAATTCTCTGTATCTGTGTGTATATGTTTATCTATAGATCAGTCACTCAATCACAGAATATTCTGAGTTGGAAGGGACCCACAGGGATCATAGAGTCCAACTCTTAAGTGAATGGCCTGTATGGGGATTATGTGCTCTATAAAAAATTCTATAATAATATATCCATTTTAACCAAAAGTTGCTATTTTAAAAATGAATTTGTATGAAAAATATCTATACAGTCTTTTATTCTCCATTTGTTAGAGGTGAATTCTTTTAACAATACATTTAGCACAAGCTTAATAAGTGCATTGTTGAAGTAGTTTTTAGTACTTTATTGTCTTTCTGTTAAAAAAAAAATCACATTTTAAATCACAACCATTAAACAAATATTAAAATATAGACTTTGATGTCTTTGTGGAACCATGTTTTTAGTGTCATTTTTAAACAAATAACACCTAGGAAAGAAAATTGAATATTAATTTGTGAATGAAAACTCTCAAAAATCAAGAACTGAATGAACTTCAAAGCATCTTCTGTCTTTATAGCTCTAAACCTGATTCTCCAGGACATGTGAGAGATGTATTTCTAGGGAAGATGTAAAAGACACCCCATTAAATAGCCTTGTGGGTTTTGTTCCCTTAACTTTGAGAACAAGAAACCCACTTTTTTTCTTCTTTTTCAGTGTCATTCTGACACTAGCATGATAAACAGGTGTACAAATGTAACTGTTTTGATGCCTATTTCAAAAATGTCAAGTTAACAGTATAATAGATCTACCAAAAATATGAATTGATTCTACAAACCAGTAACAATCCAAGGACTGTATAATGCTTGCATTGTCTAACTTGAATTTCCTACTTCTTTTTTTTTTTGCCTATAGACACCCTATTTTTGGCCATCAAATTGTTGGGAGCCGGAAAACACAGACTATGGTCAGTGTAGAAATATTTCCTATTTCTTTTGGAAATTATGCATTATATTAATTAATGTGTCATTGCAGTCTGTCTTGTTTCACCATCCCACTGTTTAAAACATAATTATATGTCATGTAATTCCTGTGCAAGAGCTGCTGATATTGAAATGAATGTGTTCCTACCTTTTTCAAAGTTTATCAGAAGCTTACCAAAGTCACATTTTGGAGTGGATCTGAGGAAAAAAGAAAAAAACCCAAGCCCCAAAATACAATACTCATCAAAACCTACCTTGTCATTTACATCCTCTGTTTGCTCCAGCAAGTGTGATTATTTACAGTGAGAGAATCTCAGTGAAGCAGAAGAGACTTTATTGATGGTTGTGCAATGGTTATTATCAGATTGAGACCCAAAGATGTGCCTAGTATAGACCTTATTTCTAATATACACCATGTGGAAAATTACTTATTATGAAAACTAATATAGTTCTAATATGAACTGTATTAGAAAATACAGTTTATGGTTTATTTGCCTGTGTCTCAGGGGTTTATTAATTAATTATATATTGTAATTACTGATGTGTGCTTAGACAGTAAAATCTGAGGATAACAGGTAGTAATGTATTAGGAAAAAATATTATACAAAATGGTTAAAAAAATTAGGTTCCTCTGTACGTCAAATAGTGACCTCATTTTTAAAGAAACTGGATCTATGAACAGCTTCTTGTTCATTCTAATACAAATTGTAAGTACTGAGCTCATCTGAAGAAGAGGTCACATATTTAGGTAACTGAGCATGTACATGATAGGTTATGTTTCAAAACTTCAGACCATGAATATCTCTTTTTACAGCTTTTCAGAAATTTAGGTGAGTGTTCACTTGTAATTTGGATTCTGTGCCCTCGGGAGCTGAAGACTTTGGGGATGGATGGTTCCAATAAATGCTTCCTTCCTTTTTGGAGCAGATACAATTTAATTTCAAATACATTGCCAAATAATGTAATTTTAAGTTGAAGCTCTCTCAGCAGAGCTGAGTGTCTCCAAGGTACAGTTTGAAAATGTGACAGTTTCCTCATCCTATAGAGTAGAAAAATATTCAATTTTTTACTGATATTTGAAGATGTCCAGTAAACAGTTATTGAAAGCTCCCAAGGAGAAGGGATTCTTACCACATGTGTGTGCTTAGCCACTCTGTATAATGAAATTAGTCACTGAAGGAAAAATGATTGATTTACTGTTCATTGCTTCATTATAGTCCCCTAATATGTTAAAGATCAGCAAGTAATTAACTATGGTTTAAGAGACGTTGAGTTGTTCAGCTGTAATGTGTATCACATTACCAGGGTAGTTTTAATAAATAATTATATTCTTAATATGTCTGAATTTAAGATCAGGCTGCAAAAGTTTCTATTAACATTCTTTAGTCTAAAGTAGGAGATACAAACTTCCTGTCACAGCTGATCAGTAGATTGGCCAATGAATTATAAACCTTAGTCAGTAAATAGAAATCTTGTATAACCTGTCCAGGTTTGCATGCCAGGAATACAGAATTAAACTTGGAATCAGTGTCTTCATCATGCAGGGAGGTGCTTTTGTTGAACAGTAAATGTACTCATTTGAGAGCTTTTGAGGTTGAAATATGTTTCAGTTGCTGAGTTAAGCTCTTTGGTTGCAGAGGGGAGAAGGAAGGAGAAGCAAACCCTCCAATTCTGCCATCTCATTGCTCCTTCCCTCTCATCATCCAAGTACCAGAAATTAGCATTTCCCATATATACAATGCTGATTAGACGAATACAGGAAAATCAAAATATTTAATCAAAATATTTAAGGAACTGAAATAAATCTAAAGTAGGTTTGAAACATTTTGAGAGTATAAAAGGATAAATATCACCTCAAATATACACCAGATAGGTCCTGCAGATTTTCACTGTAGTTGTTACTTCCTGGAAAATATAGTACATAGAATTTATGTTATTACAGATATGCAAATGCATACTTATCATGCATTTTGGTGCTGTGTAGTGCCACCAATTTAATGGACTTGTCCTGAACAAGCTTAAAACTGTGCCCTCTAAAAATTAATGACTGTGGCAGGCATTAGAAGTCTCTCAAGACCAGCAAAAAGTAAACTCTCTCTGCAGTCTTCCTTGATCAAAGTTACTAACAAGGCAAATCACTTTCTTTGCCATTAACCTAATTTTACAAGCCATTGGAAATACTCTAGAATTTTATTTTAATTTAAAAATTAATCCTAACCATTCATCTTTACTCATCCATAACTGGGTTACTGTCCAGAATGTAGCACAGTGCCAGGAAAATAATTTATCTTAAACAAGAAATTAAATGAGATTGAGATACTCTGTGTTAGTTTATTACCAGAACTAAGAAACAAATAATCCTTACATATTTGTATAACATGTTAGTATCTTCTCTAAAATATAATTTGGACTATATGAGCTTGTAATATCAAATATTTGCCTTAAAAATATTTGTCTGTAGAAAGTATATCTGAAAAAGGCATACAAACAGATCTTCCAATATCTCTAAAAACCCCAGATGTTTTATCATAATAAAGCTGTAGTGCACTGCTATGTCGTGGTGGCAAAAAAAGGGCTTGGATTAAGTTAAGTTAAGATAAGTTTCCATTATGTCAAAATGGAAAATAGCCTTTCGATTATAATTTCCAAAATATTGACTGTGATCATTCTGAGGTTACTGAGAAACTGCTAATTTTCCTAAAGTGCTGAAAATCTCCCTCCTTTTCCCTTTTCCTCTTTCTCCTTTTTCTTTAAGTGTTGTCAAGAGAAGTTCCTCAAATTGCAAATAATTTTTACAAAGGCAGGTCCTTAAGTTCCATCTGTTGAAGTCCCATTTTAGTGCCATATGTCTTGGAGTCCACCCAGACAGGACATGTTGTTCTTTGTAGAATCCCATTGGTTTTAGTGTGGTTATGTTAGTGAAAATAAGTAGCAATGATAACAACTACTATTATTAAGGCTAGTGCAGTTTGAATAACTTTGCTTTTTCCTGTGAGTTAAGTCATGTTCCTGAATTATGATTAGGTTTTGTGACAAATAGAATTGGATCTCAATTCAGAAAACCTGGCTCTTGAAATGAACACAGCTAGTGGCTGAGCATGTGACCTGCTTGTAATTATCTTTTCATTTCTTACAGGTATAATTTTGTAACTGATGGATTTTTTTTTCCTGGCATATTATAAACAGGTCATGTCATTAAGGATTAGTTAAATAGGGAGGCTAGTTAAGACAATTGCATCCCAGAAAGGGGAAATATAATGTCACATATGAAATTGTTATTCCATGTGGATTTGGTGTCAGTTCCAATGGAACCTGTTAGGTTCTCTTGGAGGTTTAGTGACTCACAGCTGTTGCAAATTTGAGGCATTAAGTCCATTACTGTCCTCTTTTTTGAATAAGTAAAAAATATGCAATGTTAGGGAAAAATCTATTCAAAACAAAATAGCAATTACTTGTCTTTTTTAAAAAATTATTTAGGCTTAATTTAACATATTTGTGAAAATGTAAGAGGCTTATAAGAATTTCAGACATAAAATAAGAAGAATTAGTAATTTTTATTCATTTTCTCTAGTGAACTTTTGCTGATAGTTAGACTCAAAAGTATCTGTGACATATCAGACTTTTTCTTACAGTTAAATGCATATTAAAAAAAGAAATCTGCTCAAACGAGAGAAACAATAAAATTTAGAAAGTTCCTCAGTCACAGTCATAAGGAGGTTTGGACATACTAGAAGACAAAAATTCAATGCATCTATAAAGTTGCAACAGGATGTCATTTGAGCATTGTAAATTTTTTTGTGTGCATTTCTCTCAAATGAGTTAAAAATGGAATGTCGGTAAGTTATAGAGAACACAGTAAATAACTGATAATGCAACATGCATTTAAGAGCACTTGACCATGTGATGTTTAAATGATGCTAAATGAGAGGCTAAATGCTAAATGAGATTTTTCCTCTATATTCAAAGCAAATTCTTAAATTCTGGTGCTGTGAAGAAGGACAAGTTTTGAAAATATAACCCATTTTCAAATACATAGCCTTCCAGGTAAAGTCATGTATTACAAAGGCAATCTCCTAGGAAATTAGAGCAATCATGGGGGTTGGGGTAAGTCTTAATTAATTGCTCTCTTTAAAAGTGTAAGATACTTGTCTGGATAAAGGTTGCAGCTCTTTAGATAGTCATCACTTCGTTATCTATGCTGTGTTACAGCAAAATGAGGTAGCCATTTACTTTTGCTGTGTCAAAGCTGTTTCATTGTTGTTCTCCAGCATTTTTAAGAAAGTACAAGTCTTTCCTTTTTAAATTACTTGCTAATCAGCTAACAAGTCAGTCTGAACAACACTTCCTTCCTAATGATACTTTTTTATTGCTTAAAAGTAAACAGACAGGGACCTCTCCATGTTCTGTCTCTGCTGCTCTGTTCTGAGCAGGAGCCATTTCACCTGGCTCATTTCCCTCTTCTCTCCCAAACCCGCAGAAATAATAAAAAGTACATAGTGCTCAAAAAGTAACTGCAGTCATGTATCATGTTTTTCACATGTTGAAAATTTTAATATCATTTTCTATTTAGAGTCTCTTGCCTGCTTCTTTTATTTCTTTGCCTGCTTAGCTTTGAATTCCTCTATGAAAGCTTGAATAGTCCAGAAAATTTCTCTCTCATTTGTCTTTCTGTACCCTTTACCACAGAGTGACTGTTTGGAAAAAGAACTGTGTGGAGAATGCATTATATATTTTCTTTTCCCAAATGCACAGGAAGGATTTTCTTGGTAACAGCTTATTGGTAAGCAATTTGTATTTGAGAAATACTGATCCCTATTGCTTACCTGAGCTCTGCTGGAACTCTGCATGTTCTCAGCATCTCTGGAAATCAACTCATAACTATGAGTTAATAGCTTGGGGGAAAACTGGTAGCAGAGAAGCACTTTTGATATAAATTGTCATCTATATATAACAAAAATGTTAAAATTCATGCCATGAGAATTTACAAAGAATGTGTGAATTGTTTGTTGGAGAGCTCTGCCATTCTATAACCTCAAATCTTGATTCTTAGTTCCCATTTTTTCCCAGCTAATGTCAGAATATGTCAACAATGACTCCTGCAACATATTCTTTTAAGTCCTTAATACAGATCCCTCTGTTAAGGACCTATCTCAAAATTTTCTGAGTTTCTAGGTGTAGTAAGAAACAGACTTTTCCTACCAGAACTCAAGTAATATACTAAACTGTTACTAAGGCTGCGTTGTGATTTCTTGAGTGAATGACTTGTCTTTAGGAAGCAACATATACTGAATATATTGACTAAGCTCTTGGTGACAGAGCTAAGTGAGGACTACCAAGAACAACAACCTCTCAAGAAAAATGTGACTGGTGTCAGTGCTTGCTATGCATAAAATTTGGTCTAGAAATTAGAACCAATTCAAATGAGCTTTAGGAAAGACATAATAGCAGATAGGTGCAAGAGGTGACCTACAGTATTTTTTCCCACCCTGAATTTATATACCATTATATTTCTCTGCATAGATACATTATCCACTCATTAGAAGCTATCTCTGTCATATAAATGATGAAATGAAAGTGTCACTTCAACAAACATGCCCTGAATTTTGTTCTGGTCCTTGCTAATTCTGACATTGACAAATCACTGCAATAAGGATTCTGTAACCAGGAGGCATTTCCTGATAATGCTTTCCAGTCATCTCACCACTTCAGAGTTTTGTGCTTACCTGAATTATTCTTTCCATAAAAGTGCAACTTATCCCCATATTATGAGGAGCATGGAAAATATGTTTGACCAATGCATGTTTATGCACACATAAGAAAGGGTAACTGATCCAAGTACATATTTCTGCAGTACTGTTTTAAAAGCATTGATAATCTGCGTCTAGGTCCCCTATAAATAAAATAAAATTTATTTTCAGAATTCCAATATTCATAAACATACCTTGGAATTTTCTGAATTGCTTTCAAGTTGCTAGGTTGAACAAACTAAATAGGTTTCATAGAACATCATGAGTTGGAAGGGAATCACGGGGATTGTTGAAATCCAGCTCGTGGCCCTGCACAGGACACCCCAAGAATCACACCATGTGCCTGAGAGTATTGCAAAAACACTGCTTGAACTCTGACAGTCTTGGTGCTGTGACCACTTCCTTGGAGAGCCTGTTCCAGTACCTAACAACCCTCTGGGTGAAGAACCTTTTCCTGATATCCAATCTAAACCTCTCCAGACACAGCTTCAGGCCTTGTCACTGGTCACTACAGAGAGGAGATCAGTGCCTGCTCATCCTCTTCCCTGACAATTAATCTGTAGACTGCAATGAGATCTCCCCTAAGTCTTCTCTTTTCTAGACTGAAAAGCCAAGAGACCTCAGCCCTTCCTCATGTGACTTCCCCTCATCCCATCACCACGAGTGACCCAGATTAGAAAGGTGTGGAGGAGGCAATGATGGTGCACTGCTGTGGTCACTGTGTCTTCTCCAGCACCAGTGTCCCTGGAGCTGTGGGCTTTGTGGATATTTGAATGCTAACCCTAAGGGAGTCTTGGTGCTGAGGTCCCCATCACCGTGGGTGGTCCAGGTTAGAAGGATGTGGAGGCAGCAATGCTGGCACTCTGACATGGTCTGCTTTGCATACCTTCTCCTGCCCCATTGTCCCTGGAGCTTTTGGCTTTCTGACTCTCTGAAAATATAACCATAATGGCAAATTGAAAGCCTTATGATAATATCAAGAAGCATGAAATGATTCAATGAATGTAATTTTAAATTGTATTTGACAATTGGATGTTCTTTGTCTGATCCTGTAGTTCATGTAGCTTGGGTGACCTTTCTCCCATACCCATTTTTGTCACCCTGCAGGATTTTCCAAGGCTGTCATCATCTGGGGACTTCTGTATGAAAATTAATTTGCCTTTTTGTAATTCTTGATCTCTTTGGTAGTTTGAAATTTGGTTTCTTTCTTGCCCTTTACTTATGTAAGAAATCCCTCTGCTTGTGTAAGTCTATAACTGAATTGCTTTCCTGAAGGGTTATAGGAAAGAATAGGATCAAAGAGTAAAGACTAGAGATGGGGAGAAGTGTTCCATAAGTTCAGGTTTTGATGATTTGACAGTTTAATGTACATAAACCTGATAATGGTCTTCCTTCTAAACTTAATTTTATTAGCATTTACTTAAGAGTGTGGTTCTTTTATAAATACACAGGGCTCTGTTGTGACCCATTTTTAAGACTAAGTGAAACTCAATAGCTGTTGCTAAGGGCATTTTTTTTTCTATTGACCAAGAGCAGAGGTGACCTAAAGATGGTATGAAATAGTCCTAGAAATCCCAGTGTTTAAATAAAAGAGTTAATTTCATGCTTTACATCCTGCAGTCATGTTTTGTGCTGATTGTCCTGTAATTCTCCATCTGAAGCAGGCAGTTGCATATAGGGGCAGAACTGTCTGCCCGCAGGGCACTTTGGAACCCTTAGACCTTGCAGCACTTGCTATTTTCCTTGCTCTTTAGATACAGACTAGGCTTATACACACTGACTTTGAAAACAGGATTTTGGCTCAGGGAGTACATAAATTTAACCTGGCCTCGGTGGAGATAGCGAGTGTTCACTGAAAGCACGCTCACCATCTGGGGTGGATCAAGCTGTGACACCGCTGACACGGGCACAACTATGGAAGGAGTTTGTGTTCATGGTGGTGGGTGTGTACGTGCCACAGCCTGTGGTCTTCAGAGGCCCAGTTGAACTTCCATGGAATTTAGCTGTGGCCTTTGCTCCACTGTGGCAAAAGGGAAGACTTAGCCCCTGTTTGGCAACAAGATAAAACTCCCCAGTGTGGGTTTTGGGTGAAAGTTCTGGGTTTGGTTTCTCATGGGTTTTTTTGAATAAGTGTGTATAATATAATGTGTACTCAGTCCAGTTTCTTGAGTTTCTTGAGTCTGGAATGAATCCTGTCATAATCTCTATGATCTTACCTAAAGAAAAAATCTACAGAGGTTTCTTAGGAGCTTTCAAGTGCAAGTGAACAGTCAAGAATAGGAAACACATGTAGCGAACCATGAAAATGTTTTTTTGGGGTATAATAGTTTAAAAACTTGCAAGAGGGAAATACAGGCATCCTCTCTATGCAACTCTGGCTTTGTAGTCTCACTTGGGGCTCTCAGACTGCCCACATTTTGTGAATGCCTGAACAGAACATTCAAGAGCTAGTAGACTGTATTTACTGCACAGCTACAGAAATGCGTTTCAATACTTATTTGTTGTTCAAATACCGATTTATAAACATCAGTGGCCATCTTTCATTATGAAATGTTACAAATTAATATGGCCTTTAAAATTATTGGCAAATCTGTTCTCTCATGGTAATCAGTCACTTCTAAAGCACAAGGTATAGCATCTAATATATAATTCACTTAGTAGAGGCAATTATGTTGATTGCAAAATCCATCAGAATACACTGGCTCTAAAAATAAGAGTGTATAAGGCAGTCCATATTTAGCAAATTGAGGTTATTAATCAGACCTTGTTCCTTGCATATCGTTCATCCCCATGGTGAGCATTTTTCAGCACCCTTGTCAGGGAGTGGCAAGCAAGGGAAGGTAGGCAAGAACTGAGGTTGGCAGCAGTGCAGGAGGAGCAAGGTAGCAGCAAGGGTAGGCTACAGGGCTGGTTAGGGATGTGTCTACAGCACAGCTCAAGCCTGTGCCAGAGGGAGTAGCCAGGCTTGAGCACAGTTCCTGGGTGCAGGCCTCAGTGGAACCCCTAGATGGGCTCCTTGGTGGAATTATAGCTCCTTGGTGTACTGAGGGCCCTGACCAGGACTTTTGTGGGATGGATGAATAGAGGACTATGTACAGAAATAGAGAGCTTTAGTTGAAGAGCCTTCCTGCAGGCTGTACTTATTGCAAAGCTTAAAAACACTGTCAACACATGGGATTGAACAAGCAGGCACTGTAATTTGCTGAAATTCTGGGAGATCCTTACTCTGCTCTGAGAGGGAAATTGCCATCCTCAAAGTCTGGCTACTGGGCAGGGACATTTACTTCCTGTGGGATTTGGTGCAGAAGAGGAGCGGTGCCTGTGAAAGGTGTGAGCATCCATATTTCAAATCTCATTGTCCTAAAAGTCAGAAGAACAAAACCTCATGACTCTGTATCTTCAAATGACTTGGCTAGAAATGAGGGTGATTTCACATTCTTGCTTTCCAACGTGCTACTGAATTTTTTACAGATAAGCCAAATAATATGATAGAGAGAGTGTACACTGGTGAGCACAAATTCCTGAGCTGCTGCCAGCTTTTCATGGCAGTACAGTTAGCTGTTAGCCCAAATAGAGGCTCAAACATGCACTTTTATAAGGATGTCATTGTTAGCATATAGCAATGGCAGTAAATTGAGTCAGAGTAAGAATGTCCTCCAGCACTGTTTTCTTCTACACTAGTAGAAGAAGTGCTGTACTTCCTACAATAGTAATTCTTCCTGGGGCATATTCTACATTTTTCACACTGGAGAAACATTTCTGACATAAGGAATCCAAGCCACAGCTGTTATAACCATTAGGCTCCTCTGAAATGGAAGGGATCTGGATATTTCAGATTAAAAAAAAAGGGTCTGAGGGATGAATATGATTTTTTGAGTCTTGGCCAAGTTATGCTCATAATGAAAACCAAACATCTTTATATGGACTCTTTACTATGGATTGGGAGCAAAGAGGGTCATTAAAATAACTGCAGTAGAGTTACACAGTGAAGACATGGTATTAAATTAATAATGTGTCAAGCTAATTCGTCTCCTGGTGGCCTGGTGGTTGTTTCTACAGTGTTGAAATCTCTGTTATCTGAAGATACGTTTTTTATGAAACATATCCTGACAGAAAGATGAGCAGTCAGCTACCTCTGAAACAAGAATTTTTGTATGAGGTGGCAGGAAATATAATCCCAAAATTTGCCCACAGTGGGACTCAAGGAAGAGTTAAACTAACTAAAAGTGCCTGTATTGGGACTATAAGAATGTGGTTTAAAAGTCTTGATCAAGTGCAGGAATAGGGAGTGTTTTTTGTTTCTGTTCATTAGTATTAAATTATTTGTAAATTGAATTAATTAGGTATTAAATTAGTAGTGAATTTTGACCCCTGGAATTCTCAGAACTGTCTACATACTTATATAAAGTGTGTATTTTATTGCTAATATTTACAAGGGGTTTAGGATTTTTTTTTCTCGCTCAATGAAATAACCAATTTTTAAGGAAAAGAGGAAAATGCTTCACTGTAAAAGAAGCTAAATGACAAACACCATCCCTCTCAAGAATATCTTACCAGTGTACTGATTGCGAATGTAACCTAGGTACAAAAGGTCCAAAATTCATCCCTTCATCTTTTTGTGACGTTTTAGCATGCCTGCCAATGCCTTAGTGTAAGTGTATAATACTATTACAGTGCATGAAAGCTGTAGAAACTCTCTGTCTGCTGTGTGTGACATGGATATGTATCTGTCTTTGTAGATTTTGTAGACACAGAAACTGCTTTGGAACCAGAGGGTATATGGTGGGGAGCAGGCTATAGAAAAAGAGATCATAGCTTCTTATAAGAGTAGAAAGTGAAATTTTTTGAAAGAAAATAAACCAAATAACACCTACAAAAAAGAGGAGGGGAAGAAAAGACAAAAATTGCATTAAAATATAACTTCATTTTTCATCAAGTAGCACCTTTAATTGCAAGTAGAAGTGCTTGTAATCAATTCAGCTAAAAGAGCATCAATCAATTCAACTAAACCCACTGGAGTGGGCTTGCATGCATTTGCAGGTGTCTTGTGAGGAATAAATATTTCCATGGAATCTTAAATTATATTTGGGTTGACTGCCTTAGTACTCAAAGCTATATCTAAAATGAGCACCTCCTTCTTCCTAGTTAGGAAGAATTAAGTTCCTATGTGAAGTTATTTCCCAGAGAGGCTTTGCTCCTGTAGCAGACCAGCTGCAGTCAGGGAGCAGGAGCATTCCTAAGCACAACCAGGAACTATGGACTCTTTTGCTGACTGTAGAGATGACAGATAAGGTTTTATTGCCCACACGGATCAAAAGATTCATCCATCTCACATGAGCAATGCTCTGAAGTAATGAAGTGGGTAGATATTGCACAATTAGGAATGAGAGACCATTGTCTCACTGGTGGGGGAAGCTGTAAAATATTCAGAGTTGTTTGGAAAGCATTTGCTGCTGAATAAAGTCTATTGAAAATGTACTTCACCATTTTGTTACGAAAGATTCTACTCTGTCTGAATGAAGTGGAGGAAGAACAGGTCTTCTGAAGGATTTTTGGATTTAGAAAATAAATATTTTCTAAATATTTATATAATTTAAAAGATATATTATATATAATATATATATTTACTAATATATTGTATATAAATATATAATAAATTATATAATATGTGTTTAATATAAAATAGAAAGAATATTTTTCTCATATGCAATAGATGAAACTTTTTTTTTCATTTTTTGGTTTTACATTATTTTGTTGTTTAAGAATTGGTTATAGCAGACTAATCTGTATGAGACATGAATTTTATCTGGAATTATTTTTTAGTTAAAATCTTCTTAGGTTGAAAGTTTGTGTTTTCTAAATATAGAGTAAAAATAAATAAAACCATGTATTCATGTTCTTAAAACCTGTTTGACTAATACAGCAGCAGCTCCTGCTAAAGCTCTTCGCATTATGATTCATACACACACAGTTTGGAAAATGTCTTTGCCATTTTTCTTTAATGTGCTAGTTCCCTGGCCATTAAAAAACCCTGACCTCAAGTACCTCATGAATTTTGTACACGATGTCTGTTGCATAAAGCAGATTTTATCATTATTTTATGAACCTCTGTATCTGATCCATCATTTCAGTTACAATCCTGGTAGCATTGTTCCCATATTTAAAGCTTTCTAGAACAAAAGGAGAAATCAAACCAAAAAAAGCTGGCTTTAAACCAGACATGACCCTTTTATTTCTGACCTGCCATGTTTGTGAGATAGTAGCAAATTCTGTGTTATTTTATTCTGTTCCAGCTGTTTACCTCTGCAAGCGGACAATGCAAAACAAAGCAAGGCTAGAACTAGCAGACTATGAAGCTGTAAGTACCTGTCAAAAAGTAAATTTCTCTGCTGGGCCTAGTGAGCCTGTGGAATAATGTTAAGCATTAGAACTATGGGCATTATGTGTGAAAATCCATTAGTTATCCAGTTCTTCCAGTTCGTGGGTCTAACACTGCTCAGTAGTCCTAAATGGTATTTGAGAGATGATAGTGAAGGCTAACTGGACAAATGTTGAGATTACAGTCCATCTCTAATCCTACTATGCTCAGATCCCCATGCCAGGATCACAAATAACTTCACAAATCCCAGCTACACCAAGAGTGTTTGGAAGCAGTTGTTCTCTACAACATTTAAGGTTTGAACGACAGATCCCTGACAACATTCCCAAATTCTCTTGATAGATGTAGAAATGTAAATCTCATTCTTTATAAATGATGGTGCCACTTGAGCCTTTTCCCATCAGCTAGATGAGAGGCAAAGAGCCTCAGACTAGAGGCACTCCTACTCCCTGACAGTTGTGTTGTGCCTCGGGCAAGGTAAGATAATTGGGGCCAGGAAGAGCTTGAAAAAGAGGGAGTTGGATTAGCTGATGAGGATGACATTCAATAAGGAGAGAGATGTCTTGAATTCCAACTCTAACCCCAAAAAGTTCCTGAATTTTTCATGAGCATGTCAACATAAAATTCACAAACAGCCCTGTCTCTGTGTGAAAGCTGTCCAGCTGTGCTGCTGTGACCTGATGGCAGGATTGGGAGCCAGGCCTCTCAACACACCAGATACTCCAGCCACAGCACCATGCTGACAATCTGTATTGCTTCTTTTGGCACAAGCTTGTTTTTCAGTGTACTGCGCTGTGGGGTGTGCATAATTTTATACTCACATGCCTTAGAAAACTCCCCTTCAGTGTACAATCCATGAGAGCTTTTTCTGGTATTGACAAAATCTCTAGAAAGTCTGCTCTTCTATTTCTCTAGTCTTCATTTTCAGTGAGTATTGCATAGAGATACATTTACAATGCATAAAAATATAGTAAAACCAACACTTTTTTGGTTAAGAAGACTGCATACTGCTGCTGTTTAAGCTGGGAAGAGATTTAGAAAGCTCTGTTGTAGACAATGAAAATGTTCCATCATCAATGGAAGAAAGAATTTTGCAATGATTTAGTAAATTTTTTTCCTGTTATTATTAGTAGGCTGTAGGATAGATACATTTCCTGTACAGTATTGAAGAACTATAGTCTGCATTTTTATAAATGAGGATAGCTGTGGAGGTTTGGCTATACTACCAAAAATGTCAGCCAACACTGTTCAGTGGAAACCATTTGCATAGATTACTGATGAGGAATTGTCATGTGGATCATCCAGTACGGAGATAACTGCTCTTATCTTTCATTATCACATACTTTCAAAACAAGGATGGTTTTTTGTACTATTTCAAAATATTTCAGAGCACACAGTATATAAAAATGTTTCAGAAATCCCATGTTCTGCCGAAGGATGCATCTAGCCTTTTTATCAGAGTTTCAAAACTAAAATAGTCGAGGCATTCAAAAGTATTCCATCTCATCTGGTGTCAAGAACAAACTTTATATCAGATAAATAAGGTCCATTTACCCTGATACAAATATCATGGCTTGTATTACATCTTGGTGAGGGGGAAGTGGGCAGAGGGGTGAAAGATAAAGCCAGAAGCTATTAAAGAGTAAATAACTTGCAACCTAACCCACTAAAATTGTGATGTATTTTCAGGAGAGTTTGGCCAGGCTACAGCGAGCTTTTGCTCGGAAATGGGAGTTTATTTTTATGCAAGCTGAAGCACAAGCAAAGTAAGTTCCATTGGAGATGAGCAGTTTTCAATTTGCATGTTTTTTGAAGGGTGTGGGGGGGAAAACTGGTTGGATGCATTTATGTTTAAAATTACTGTCCTCAACCCTGTTTCTTTTAAATATCCTATGACACTGGCAGGGTTGACAAGAAGAGAGACAAGATAGAGAGGAAGATTCTTGACAGTCAGGAGCGAGCATTTTGGGATGTGCACCGTCCGGTGGTGAGTGCTGGTGGGGTCTGGGAGCAGGGATAAATGTCAGCTTCTGTGGAGCTTCGGGGTAGCCTGGGCACAAGTAAAAGAGCAGTAGAGGGGTTGGGGCTTGCCTCCCTCTTTTAAGGATCTAGAGTTTATATGAATCTGATATTGTAGACTGCAGAAGTATGTGCATCCAGTTCATGATTTTTAGTGAATAGATGTGTTGTGCCTGGTTTCTTGAATCAGAAGGTACCTGTCTTCGACTATTATCATCTCAAAGGTTTCCTGGGATATGAGTCACACAACCAAAATTATCAGCATAACTAAAAATACCCTCAAATAAGCCTGACTATTTTTCTTTTTTGGTCTGCTTTTTTGCTTGCTAAGCCTTTTAACTTCACTCTTGTTATGTTTCGAAGCTATTTTTGATGTACATAAACGTTAGATATTGACTTTGAGCTGTGAGAGTCACACGCTGTCTAAACAAGATTTATCTGTGTTCTTTGTCAAAGTCCATCTGAAACAAAACTTTAACAAAGGAAGTTTCTTACATATTCCACTATGTTTGAGTGCTAAAATTGTGGAAAAGAATGCCAATTGTTACAATAATTCCAATTAAACTGTACTTTAAAAAAATTTTTTTTTGCTTTACTGCAGAGCAATATTGGTTTCCCTTACCTAGAGTTAAGCTTTCCTTTTCTGTTCATGCAGTTTGGTATCATTACCAATGAAATAATATATGAACTATATATTTTGCTCTGACATTGAGGAAAGCTACTTTTAGTGAGGGAAGTAAAATTAGATGATGACACGTGTGGAAGAAGTGAATGCACTGAGAAAGTTTAAATAAAAAATAATAAACTTGAACGTGGTTGGCTTACATTTGTGACTGTGGAACTGAAGCGGTTGTAGAAGAAATGGATTTTTAAGTAGGATATGGAATGTCAGGTAGCAAAAATAACTTGATGTGAAAGATTCAAACCACAGGAAATAGATGCAAAAAGACTGGGACATTATTTTCTAATCACTGACATAAAAGAGGAAGGAGAACGAAGCAATTTTCCATCTGATGTAAATTGGAGCTACATGGGGAATAAACGCAAAGTATATGTGGACCTCAGACCTGTGAAGGTACAGAGAGCTTTTATATTTGCTGCAGTAATGGATCCAAAGATTTTGGATCTGTGAATGAGATGTAATTTTCAGGTTTGGAAGAGATGAATTGTTGAAGCTTCAAGAGAGTAAAAGGGACGAGGACAAGAGGAAATTGAATCTGATTAAGAGCTTTGGCTGAACTGTGGATAAATCTGCCTGGTCCAGCAGATGTTTTTAATCTGGCTGTAAACATACCTAGGAAATATCAGAGGCAAAAGACTGGCTTACAGTCAGCAATGTAGGCTTCTGGCTTTAGAAGATATAAATAGATATATGGAGAGGTTCACACTTTGGCTAAACTGCTCCTCTAAAGGGTCATTGAAATAATATTTTTTGAAAATACCGTTATAAATGTACTGTCACAGTAAAAACCAGAAGCTTCTTTTGAAAAGAACAAAAGATAAAACACAGAAAAACTGAAAAGAGGAGCATGATGCTAGAGCTAGCTACAATTTGTAATGGATTTTCAAGCCTCCCAAAGGCCTTCCAGAAACTTACATAAATGCTGCTGAAACTCTGGAGAGATAAATTTTTTGAACAGTTTTTTAAGGTGTTTTAAAGTTTTTTTTTGGATGAGAACCTGTATAATGTTTATTTTTATTTACAGTGTTTCACCTTTTGATAAAAGGTCAGAGGCTAAGGGCAGTGACAACATAGTTCGAAATCCACCCCAATGTAATTTTTTTTTTACTGAAAATGAATTTTGAGCATCAAATATTTCATTATTTTTGGTTGGTTTGTTGTTTGAAGGTGAGTAAATAAATATTTTTTCAGGGTATTCTTGCAGGTTTCCTGGCCCTTAGTTGCTTTATTGCTATATTGTTACCTACCTAGCTAGAGTACTGATACAGAAGATTTACATGTAAAATATAAACTGTGGATATGAAATTTGCATTGTATTTCAACTTTAAGTTGCTGAAATGAGCAGAAGGGGTAAGCAAGCCATCATTCCCAAAGGACAGTACAGCAGTGCACTACAGGAAAGGGAGACATGAGAACAGCTGTATGGCAGTGGAGCCAGGAGAATGGCGATGCAGAAAAAGAGGATGATTGGGTATCAGAAACGTCACTGTGACTCATAGGTTTGAAATAGAGGAAATGAACCAAGATTTGACATGTAAAGAGGATTTACCTCAAAAAACACTGTTGTTTCATAGTTCCCAAGTCGAAAGTAACCCTGCAGGGGATTACAGAATTTCTAGAAGATTTATGCCACAGTCTGAGGGACAGAAAAATTTTTGAAAGTCATTATGACTGTTACTTTTGATTGGCTGGCCCATAATTTTTTCCTAGGTCTTCAAACTGAGTTGATACTTAGAGATGAGCCAGAGAAATTGGATTTGGAAAGTTTTATTCAGAAATCATCTGTTCCTCAATGTTCTTCTGAGAGACAGTTAAGAGAACAGCTTTGTTATCTCACTGTTTAGTTTCCATTCCAATGTTTATTTAATCGCTATTTCCCTGTGGGGGTGTTTTGGGTTTTTTTGCAGGGGGGAGGAGACTGGGGGTTGTTATGTGTATTTCAGGGTATGTGGAATGCAGTTTTGGTAATTTCTGTAAATCCCAGTTTCTGCTTTATGTAGAAAGGGCTTGCAGTTAAAAAGAGTATGGCTGAGCTTCAGCTGCAGGTAACTGCAACCTGCAGAGACATTCCCAAACAAGTTTTAATTCACTAGTTCAGATACCAGCCATAGTAAAACCATGGAAATTTGTGTCAGGGAGAGCTGTATAGAATCCCTTGCAATCCTGAGCAGCAGGCCTAGGATAAAGTCCATGCTGTTATTTCTAAGGTAGAGCCAATATCTGGCACAGGTCTGAGATTAGTATTATTCACCTATAGTGATGCATTTCTCTTTTTGATGGCAGAGTAAACATATCTTAAAAATCTTTCTCTTCTTTTCAGCTGCCTAGAAAGTGTATTATTTTCATAATTTTGAGACTTCTGTTGATAACAGACTGTGGAAATAAGCAAAATTGGTCAGGAGGATTAAGGTGTTAGTCAGAAACAATAAAAAATCAAGCTAAATTGGGGAAGTGAGTTACTTCCAGGAGAAAGAAATTGAGAAGCTGCTTTTGTTCAAAAAGAAATGTCATGCTACTTATTAAAGTCTTTGAAAGAGAATTTGTTTCGGCTTTCCTGAATTATTATCTCTTTTTAAACCCCATAATCTTACACTTGTTAAAAAGGGACAGACAGGTACTAAAGCAGTAAATCCTCTAAAACATTCTCAAACCCACACTAAATACAGTAGAGCAAAGTAGCTGTGGCTTGCTGTAAAATTAACTCTTTTAGGTAACAAGCAAGACAGCTGATGTCTTGCTGCTACAAATTATTCACTTTTCTACCTGAGTTATGTATTCATGCAATAAAAATGGCCTTTTGGATACTTGCTGAGATTCAGATTAATTCTGAAGATAATGGGGGAAGTATCCTTTTCTTTGAAAGTCACCTGTACACTTTGTAGCTGTAAAAATTTGAAAAAGCATTTCGTTTTCTCCAATGGCTCTCTGCCATCAGTCCATGTTGGTTGTATTACAGTCACACTTAGCAAGTTTCTGTGCAGTTGTTTTTAAAATGAAGATGGGAAACATGCAACAGATGTGCTAGAAAACTGCATTGGTGTGTGTCCCTCTCCAAAGTTTAAACACTGGTGTGGTTTAATCATGGTGTGATTTGATAAAGCATGAGCATGAGTCAAAGTGTGAGCCAGTTCTTCCATTCTGCCATTTACAACTTGGTTAAACCCAATCCACAGGACTTCTATTCCCATAGCTGTTACTGGTTTGCTGGATTATGGTGACTATTTTCATTCTTTGGGCAAAAATGGATATAAAATATTGATAAGGGTCAGACTTGATGACCTTCAAGGTCTATTCCAACCTAAATGATTCTATGATTTTATAAAAACAAGAGCAGTATTTGTGTGATTTAATAAAGGACAGCGAAGCATCTGAGGTGAGTATGTCTGGTAAGGATGAGCAGTAATATTGAGAGCAAGGGTGGGTTTATGATAATTCACTGTTGTTGTAAAATTCAGAAATATGTATAATTTCTGGATTTAGTTGTTCCTTGCCATTTTTTCCTAGCACCAAACTAGGAAAACAGTGTTCTTCAAATATTTTAAACTTTGTCACACATCCCACACCTTTTCTTTCTGTGTCTTTTTGGGGACTCTATGTCCATTAATTTAATTTGCTCTGTTTATTTCTTTAAATTGTATTTTGTGTGGTCTGAATATGACCCTTGACATCTGACCTGGCAGTTAACATTACCAGGTGTTGAGGGGCAGGCAGTGCGGTTTTTTGTATTTTAACAATTATTTCATCCTGTCCTTCAAGATCAGCCTCAGAGAGTTGTCAGAGCAGTGAATTTACCTTGGATAAGATGGCACACACCTGCATTTCACACTCAGTGCTAGACTCTTCTGGGCCAGTCACTTGTTTAGCCAGAGAACACTTGTCTCTGCTTTTTCATATTTTCAGGAAAATTTTAAACACCTTCAGAAAGTAAATGTGAATAATGCCATCCAGCTTCTCTAGTGATTTATATACATATAATTTCATGTCTTCTTTTCCACCTGTTTGACCATATATCCTTACAAGGGAGTTACCTCTACATAGACAGGGAATGCAGCCAAACCAGGAATTGTCATTCTCAGATAGCTGCCCTTCTGGTCATGAAACAAAGCCTTATACAATGCTTTAATTTTAAAAAATGACTGTAATGTTTATGATCCATACTTGCATGTAGTTGAGACACATAGATATAAACCCTCTAGCTGATCTGTAACTGAGATCTTTGTAGAAGATTTTGTACTCACATTATTTAGCATTTTTATTTAGTCTAATACTTGAGTAAAGGTGGGGCAGATAGGGAAAAAGAAGCCAACTTTCTTGCAATAGAGCAACAAAACGAATTTTTGGAAGTTAAAATTGAGAGGTCACAAGCTGAGAAATAGTTAATTGATAAAATGGTGGAAGGACACCAAGAAGAATGATATGACAATATGGTTTTGAGTAAGACCCAGTTCTGTGTGAAAATAGGAAAGTAACCTGAAGAAGTAAGTATAAGGAGTTATTTTTTATAAGTGCAATGTTTATACATTGATCTTTGTATCTGCGGGAATTACATTTGCGCTTTAATCCAAAGCATTTTGTCAAAGATCGTATAAGTCGAAAGGCATATAATCAATTTCTAAATGTCACCTATATTTGCCATCAGCATTTTCAGAGACATGTTAGACTTTTCTGTTGCAACTTACTTTCAAGTGAATAACCAAATTTCTTCTGTATGGAATCTGTAAAACAGGAGTTTTCTGCCTTTTGAGGTAAAAAAAAAATTGAGAAACCAATAATGAGTCTAAGTATTTATCACAGGGGCAACAGAACAGATAAATTTAACAAGTTTCCTTGTGCAATAGTGTTGCAAATACTGGAATCTTCACATACACAAAAATCATTTTAATACAGTCAAGTAAAATTCATACTAATGAAACATCACTTGAATAAATACAATGGATCTAATTTCTGTGCAACAATTTCTGGTTCTGAAAACCAGTCACTACAAACCTGAAATGGTATATCATAAATTAAAACTAATTATAAATTAAATCAATTTGCAAAAAGAATTAAGCATAGAACTTCAATGCAGTAGTATTTTCTTGGGTACAGCTTCTTGTTTAATTTTGTATGACTTGTCTCAAGAATTAAATTTTAATCCTTTTAATCCTTTTCTTATGCATTTTGTATATTATGTAATTCTGTGACACACACAGACTACTATTTTTTTTTAAAATCTATGATCATACCTTGTACTCATAAGGTGAAAGCTCAGCTTTCAACAGCATCTGACCTTGAACAACTTGTTCTCATGTGAGAACATGAGGATCACTGTCATGGTTCAAGATGTTCTACCTCAAATGGATACATTTTATGGTTTCATTTATTAGTATTACATTCCTTGAAAATTTCTCTGTGTCCCCCTTTCCCCTGTTTCAAACAGGTCTTTTGTTTGCACAGCCAGTGCAATTCCTTGTGTGTCTGGTACTACTCAGGGAAAAGATCTGAACTCTAGTTTGAGAAGATAAATAAGTGTAAAGTGGAAACTGGTGCACTGTAGGTTTCTTTATTTTGGAAAGATGCTAAAAATCTTTGAAATTTTAAGTGGTCCTAAAGCCTCTACTGAGACTTCACATCTCTTAGTTTGAAAATTATCTGAGTTTTACCTTGCTGTAAACGTAATTAAAGTTTGATCAAACTGATTGATCAAATGTCTCTCCTTTATCTGATGGTGTTTGAACCTCATTTGTCTTGTCCAAATAAAAGAAACAGTTCATAGTTGAACCTTTTATCAATTAATTGCACACCTTTCTGTGTTTTGATTAGGTCCATTGCAGAACAACAGTAGAACTACTGTTATTTTGGTAGTAGTCAGTGGTCTCCAAATCAATCCTTGAACAAAGATGTATTGGTTTTACTAATTGGTCCAATGGCAAGTTTTCTGTCCTCCATGTGGGGCTCTCTACAGTATGTTTAACTTATGCATAAATGCAAAATTCATTATTTCTCCCTCAATATATTTGTAGTGTATGACATCATAAGGTTTATTGCTCATTCATTTTAGTTGAACAAACAAGTCTGTAACTTTTTATTATTTATCTCTGTTCTTTAATGAGTCAAAATGAAATTAGCTATTGAGGACAAATATTGAGCATTTAAATTCATTAAATGCTATCTGCATAATTCTCTACTAAAACCTTCAATGGAAGAGAACACTTAATCCTAACAAAGTTTTTATTAATTCTTACGAATTAAGACAATCCTTTCCTTTGAAGGAAAAAGCTCAATAGGATTTTACATTGAACATTCTGTGGCCTGAAATATCAGTCCAATAAATGAATAAGAAAAATGAAAAGCTTTTATTTACTTAATTAAAAGCCAGTGGTTTTACATTTTTATCAGCTGATAGCTGGTTTTAGCAGTTAAGCTGTGTACAACTAATTTGTTTCCATTATCCTACTTGACTGTAGGTCACTATTTTCAGGTATATTTGCAGTATATTGACAGATGTATTGCATGTATTAAAAAGAGATTTATATTAAGAAATATGCAAGTCCAGTTCCAAAGTGGTATTCACTTCAGTGTTACACTGAATCCATACATTGCAACTATTTATCCTATCCTGAGTTCCAAAATATACAATATTTAGAAGCATAATGCATACATAATGAAAAGACTGTAGATATTGAAAATATCTAATGAGTCAGTAGGACAAGCAGGTTTTAATAACTTTGCCCTGATGATCTGGCGATTTATGGGGCCTCTAGAAATAAAATATGAATCATGCTTGTACAGAATCTATGCTTGAGAACAATCTTGGGATTTGCTTCCTAAAAATTGTGTTTCATAGGTGGTAAGTGAAAGATATAGCTGTACTTCTGAGAGGAGGTAATTTCTAACAGACATAAGTCTGTAGGAAAAGTAACATCCTGAGCTAGTTTTAGAAGTTTGGTCTGGAGTTGTAGAGAGGTGAGGTCTTGATAGGAGCTCTTTCCAAAGTAGTAATCAAACTTAGATACTTATTACACATTATGTTTGCAGTTACCATGACTGCTGGACTGTATTCCAAATATTAGTCTGTCTGTTTGCTTCTCACTAGAACTGTAATGCAAGCAGGACCTCCACAAAAGCAGTGTGATTTAACAACAGGTGTTGGAAGTCCAGTCACACTGCTTGTTTGTCAGCCACACAACTGAATCAAAAGGGCATGTTTTCAGAGAGATAGTAGATCTAAAATTAATTGTGCAGAAGCTTGGACTATGGTACTACTACAAGTAGCATATAATATGATAATTTATACTACTATACCTGTGTAAGAAAATCTTAGTACTATAACATTTTATAATACAATCATTAAGTAGCTAGACCTATCCAATTTAGTTTAGACTTTGTAGTTATAGGATTATGCTGTGTAATGACAAAAATAAAATCCACCATCCACTGTGTCATAATACTTAAACTCAGAATAATATTTTCCCTCTTTCTTCAGACATCTGCTGATTTACTGGGATCATGTTACTAGAGGTGGTGTCAAGTCCTAGTGTTCACACACTTGATTTCTCAGAGTTATTTTCACAGAACTGCTGAACCAATGGAAACAGTAATTAAAACATACACTTTTAGGGAGGATCATAAATTTCATAAGAGTGTTTCAGATTAGGTACACCTAGCTGATTGTAAATTAACCCCATGATTAGGTTCTACAGCTTTAGGTAACAGTGTCTTTTTCTAACCAAAAGGAAGTGGTTCCTGTAGCCCAGTGCCTGTGATCACTGGTTTGTCTTTGCTACCTTGGGTGCTATACCAGGGGCTGGTGAGATCTCCCCTAGCAGCACTATCAGTGCATAGTCCTCTGTATTTGCAGGTTCTGGCAGACATGGCTTCTGGGTTTAGTTTTTTCATCACTTAGTTGAGGTTCATTGATCTCTAATTATAAAATGAGCTACATTTTTTAAAAGTGCATTTTCTGAAATTTTTACCTGAATTTGAATTTTTGCTGTCCTTTGACTGGACCTTAAGATAACAGCCACTTTCCCAAATCCTGTGAAAAGACCTGATTACTTGTACTCAATATGTTTGGAATGTTCCCCTGAGACTTTCTATTGCACCAGCAAAATTTTTAATAGTGCAGCTCTTCCACTGGAAAAGCCTCTTTATTTGTTGACCCTGAAGTGTGTAAAATGAGGTAAAATCCCAGAATACAGTGATAATCATTACCTAAAGCTCAACTTTTCCTTGTAAGCCTTAGTGGGTTCTGCACACTTGAATAACTTCCATCTCAATGAAATGAAAAATTGGTGCAGTGCAGGAGAATGTAGCCTGTGTTTTCCTTTATGAGAGCCTCAGTTTTAGCCATTACTGACAACTTACTCGATATAGGATTTTAATGTCTCCTTTGATGCTAGACTATGTATGAGAAAAAACAATCTTTCCCACATTACAAAACTGGGTATTTTTCCAGCTAGTAACTCCTTTGATTTTTTCCAGCTGAGTACCACTGAATTTTTCTTTCCCTCATGCCTTTATTTTTTAATCTTTCATTTCTTTTTTATAATCTTCTCCCTTGATTTTTAACTATGCACTGTTCAGATAGCTGCACGAGTAAACTGGAATAGAAAACCTACAAATAAAAATGAACTCTGCTGTTCTCCTTATCACTCACTGCCTAAATAGCTTCTTTTGTCTACTTTAGAAAGTGATATGAATAGTTAACGTTGAGGGTTAGAAGACTCCTAGAAAAATCACAAGAATAGCAGCAATGACAGAAATAGCATTGTTGCAGAATCCAACTCTAATATTTGATATTCAGAAAGTTTCAAATTTTAAGCTTATTTTTTTGTGATAATCTTCTATTGCACATAAAGTAAAAGAAAGATTTCAATCTCTGCTTTTTCTTTACATTTGTGTGTCTGACTTTATCTTTTCCAGTGAAAGAGACGACCTGTCATGTTTGTACCCAGGTCCATAATTTAAGCTTAAAGTCTTTAAATTCTGAAAGCCTGGAGATCTTGAAATTTAGTATTTTGCAATTACACTTAACAAGTTAGCCCATACCTGCAAAACCAATAAAAATATCTATTTCACAGTGTGTTGACACTGAAATGCAATGAAATTGCATAAGACATGTGAATCAATCTACCTAAATATTTACTGCTTTAATGAACTCTGAATTTATGGGTGTGCATATTGAAATGAGGTAATTATTTTAAGTAGCACCTATGTATTTTTAGCTAAACAGACTGTGAAATTACATTTCCTTAAATCAACCTGAGGTTTGTTTGTATGGTTTGAGAGTACACCACAGGCTGGTGCAGGGCAAGGGCAGCAGTAAGGAAGCAAATACCAGTCTTGTTTCCACTCTGCTGCTGTGGGGTGGGGAAGGCAGAGAGATGAATTTCACACCAATGTGAATACTTGCTTGGCATGTTCTGTAAAGTGGATTATTTGAATTTCACTCCTTGTGAAGAGTAGGCTGCACCACAGAAGTGTAGGCTGAGAGGGACCTCTGGAGGTCTTCTAGTCCAACTTCCTTCTCAAACCAGTGCTGAGTTCTAAGGTGAATAAGATTGTCCAGGCACTTGGGTTAAACAAGCTTTGAAAATCACCAAGGGTGGACATTCCACAGCCTCTCTTACTTTTATCATGAAGCATATTTCTTTACAGCTGACTGGAAATTCCTTAATTGCAATTTCAGATTACTGTCTCCTCTCCTTCCAGAGTGCACCTTTGGAAAAGGTCTATCCCTCTAAGCTCCCCTGTAGGCACAAAAGGCAGGGGTTAGCTCTCCCCTTTTACAAGCATAAAAAAAGCCTGTTCCTCCTCTGGATTTTCCCATTTGGAATATATTTCTTGTGTCGTTTGTGGGGCTCAAAAGTAGTCTTGGTGTTCCAGAAGTTTCCTTTTGATGCTGAGTAGAAGGAAATAAACACTTTGCCTGCTGGCTAAGCTGTTGCTAATGCAGCTGGGTATGTGGTTTGTCTGCATTGCTGCAAAGAGATACTGCTGACTCATGTTCAGCTTCTCCTTCAGATCATTTCCTACAGAGCAGCAATACAGACAGACAGTTCCCAGCCTATAGGAATGCATGAGCTTATTCCCTCCCACATACAGGGGTATATTTGTCTCAGATACAAGAAAACTTCTGGTTATTTTGGCTTAAGTAGATTCACAGTTAAATTGCCAGTTTCTTTGAGAAAGGAAAAAAAAAAGACATCAACACTTCAGCTGACCTAATTATAAATATTCATTTACACTCTTTCGAGTGTTTTGAACTTTCTAGAATTACATCATAGCAAAGACATTTTTATACAAAAAAGGCATTGACAGCTGTTGATTTGGGTTATATGGCCAGGCAATTAAAAGGGTACTTGGAGTGTGCAACTTTGTACAGCAAGCAGGCTGTAAATACTCCATACTCTGCCCTGCTTGGATGGAAATGCACACGGCTCAGGCATGCCATTTTATGTAAATAATTAATTCTTCCAAAGAGTTGTTACAGGTTTCCTAAAATTAATACACTGTAGCACTATTAGAAGGGCTTAATTTATTTATTCACTGTTGCCACAGTTATCAGGGATAGAACATTAATATTAAGTGGATTTTTTCTTTTAACTCAGCATACTCTCAGATGGTTGCTTCAAATGCCAGTGATAGCCAGATCAAAGCATGTACGTTCTCATTCCTCCTCTGCTTACAGACAAGGCTTCTTCCTTCTTTTGTGTTTCTCAGCAGAATCCCGGTATGCATCCTCCCAGACAGCATCAGTAGAAAGCGCTGCTGCTTGGGATTCATACTGACGTTGTTATCCAATAATTGAAGTGGGGATTGAAATTCCTCTGTATGTGGGGGTTTTTTGGTATTATTTATCTGTATCCATTTATATCAACAGTGAATTTATCACGACTGGACTGACCTGTCCTTTGATGTAAATTAATACAAGGGCATTTGTACTTTGAGATAAGTACATGCTAATAGATGGATGAAAAAACCTAAGTGAATGTATGACAGTTTTTCACCCAGATATTTAAAAATTGATGAGGACCAGATTCCACCCTGGTTATGATCTTGCTGCATGATAATTTCAAGAAGGTCACAAAGCTTTCCTCTGTGTGTGTTGGGGGGAAATTGTTTTCACACGGAACATTAGTCCTGAAAGAAATAAGCACTCTATTTGCACATATAGAAGAGTTCTCAAGTCTTCCAGGAAATCTGTTTGAAAACTATTTACAATATTAGTATGCAAATTATATATCACACACTAAATGGGATTCTTGCAGCAGAGCACTCTGACAGGCATCTCACTATTTGAACTATGGTAGTACAGTTAAAAAAAACAACACAAAAAGAAAACACAGCTGGATATAATTGTATTCAAACACATACTTATTATGTTAATGAGGGCATACAAATAAAATTAAATGTTGTCCAGCAAAGGTTTTCCCACAAAGGCTGAGTTATTTTAGCAAAATGCTCATATAATGCAACTTTTTGTGTTTATTTTAATTGAAAATATGTTTGATATTTATTCCTAAATATTTACAGATTAAATCTGACAGCATCAGAAAAACAATAAAACCCATCTCGTATCAAGTATAATTCAAAAAATAAACTTCAGCTGAGAAGAAAACATAACTTGTGTCCCAAACTACATTAGGTACTTCCAGTAATATAATTTAAGTCAAATTATGAGAATGCTATTGTACAGGGGTAGTGATACCTGTCTTAAGCTCCTATTGTCTTAAGCTCCTAAAAGTCTCCCAGAATTTCGTGTCCCCCTTACACCAATCTGCACAATTCTGGCATGTAAGTTACCCAGGCAAGTTGCAAGATCTGTCCATACCAATTTACTCCTGGTGGGCTTGAAATCTTTAAAAATAAGAGGCTTCAGATGAGGTTTATGCCTTTTTTTTTCCCCCTCTCCATTTTTAAGACATGCTTAAAAGCATAACAAACCATAACTGAAAACTGAACAAATAACAGTTTGTGCCTTATATAAGTGTGCCTGCTATTTAAATTGTTACATTCAAAGGCCTTAGATGTTGTTAAAGCCCCTGCCCTCTTCACTGCCAGCTGCTGCTGTAGTCCTGAAGTGTAGTCCTAAAGCTGTAGTCCTGAAGTGTAGTCCTAAAGCACTTGGTTTTTTTAAACTTTATATCTCAGTATACAGCCCTGGGAAATTGCTTTCTGCTTTTAAATTGACCATCGTGTAGAACTTTGTATTTTTCAACCTTTTTCTTTGAGATTTGCAGGTTATTTCTGACTTCAAAGCATCCCATTTTTGTTCAGAAGCACAAAGGATACCATCCCAATTCTAGTGTGTCAGATGCAGTCTTAAGAATATTGTCTATTTTTATCATTAGCAATGAGGAACTGTTTCTACTTCAAATTTTGTATGAGCAAATGCAACTAATTTATTACTTGAAAGGAGAAACTTATTTATTTATTAATTTTAAAAAACCCATACTGGATTAAAAAAAATCAGTCTGTTGTTTAGAATATTTTCCAGAGGCAAATTGTTTAATGAAAGCTATATTTTTCTTAGCTATATAAGAAATTCTTAGCCTATACAAGAAATTTTAAAGATTTTGTCTTATTAAATTTACAGTCACATCAAGCATTGTCCATTATGACAAGAAGACAGAGGTTGTATCATTAGAGCAATAATAAGTCCAGCTTGGCTGTTGGGCAAGTAAATTCAATATCTAGTGACTTCCATCAAAAAAACCCCAGCCTACTCTCACTAAAAATCTGCTCCCACTAGAGAGCAAATTTTGTAGTTTCCACTCAGTGTCAAATGTAATCCCTCTAAAATCAATAGATAAAACTCACCTGAGAGCAAAACACTTATTTTTATTTGTTTCCAGCAATGGGTAAAAAACAGATTTACACATAGATTTTGCAGTTAGAGGGAAGTGTCAAAGGAAGATGAATTAGGAGAAACTAGAGTACTTGTGTGCTTTGGGAGGCCACAGAGTTGTGAACCAATGAACCACTGAAACCCAAATCTGATGTGTTGAGGGTAATTTTATTTAGGTTGTTGGTCTTATGGTTAGGCTGCAAAAGCTTTTTGTGTTGTTTTGGTTTAGTTTTTTTCCTTTCTTTTTTGAAGAAACAAAGCCTTTTTTTCTTTTCCATTTCATTTTAAAACAAGATCCTCTTTAAAAATTGACCCAAAACCAGATGCTCCTGAAGCAAACCTGAGTTTCACAGCTGAGGTGAATATTTCACAATTCTATTTATGTTGTCTCATTAGGTCAAGCATACTCCTTAGAGGCATGGCTGGAATGTTATGAATGGCTTCCTTGGCAAAACCAAAGCAGAAACTGACTGGTTTCCATTACCTTGGCAATTAATTTTATTTCCGTTTCATGGTGTGGAATATATTTTTCAGTCTTGCACACTGAAGAGGAGTAGCTCAGAGAAGTTCCATCACAGATTTAGCCTTTTGCTTTCCTTTCTCTTTCTTTTAATAGCCTGGCTGTGTAAACACTACTGAAGTGGATATAAAAAAATCTTCAAGAATGAGAAATCCACATAAAACAAGAAAGGTAAGTATGGTTATTATATCAAAGGCAGAAGGTGGAGGAAATTTATAGAATGAATTTCCATAATTTCTTAAAGCTCTTTTTCCTTACAGCTGCAAGGAACAAATGCATGAAACGTATGTTAATATTTCATAAGCTCTTCATTGAATTAATATTAACAAATTTGCTAATACTAAGTGAATGCTATCACATAAGATTTTTGAGAAATACAAAGAGATTTTGGAGATAAAATTCATTTTTGGATGCTTTATTCATGTTGTTCAGTAGATTGAATAAAGCATATTAAAATGTTTCTGTCAGTAATTAAGGAAAAAAAAAATTCAGAGTAAATTCTAACAGCTGTTCTTGTCCTGAAGTTCTTGTCCTTTAATGAAAAGAGCATCTCTATTTTACAATTATGCCCAAAATGGATGACTGGAAATGATGGAAGAAATTAGCTCTATCTAAATTAGGTTGTAATTAGAGTGTAACTTCTCTAGGGATGTACAGATGAATTGGCTCAACACTTTTAAATCCTTTGCACCATAACCACATAGATTGACTCCCATTTTCAAGTACTTCCTTTGAGGTGCATTTGCATGTTGACCCATAGAAAAGTATGTTTTAAGAAGGAAAGTAGATTTAGAAAGTAGCAGAAAGTTTTAGCTTGGTTTATCTGTGGCAGTGAAAGGTCCAGATGAGTGTAATTTACCGGACAGTAATTGCAATTTTGGAAGTCATCCAAATAATCCATGTGTTAGTATACTTCTCAGGATACTCCACCTACCAGTCAGCTCCACTTACTGTTATAGCACCTTCAGTGTCATCCCCATGTTTACTGTGATGCTAATATAGAGACCTAATAAAAATAGATCATTTGTTGTGTGGCTTTATGGAATTGTGGGAGTTTGGGAGTCTTTATTTTACACTCTAGTGCAGAAGCACGATTTTATCTGAGCGCATGGGTTATTGCAGTTTTTTGAGGGAAATATGATCTTGGCTAACTTCTTGAGCACAATGTACTAAACCATGACAGTTACCATGGGAGTGTGCAGAAAGCATTGTCCAAAAGCAACCATCATTGTTCCTTATTTTTTTGCATAGTCTGTCTATGGCTTACAAAATGACATTCGAAGTCACAGCCCTACGCACACGCCAGTGCCAGAGACTAAGCCACCCACAGAAGATGAACTACACCAAGAGGTTTGGAACATAACTACAAACATGTACTTTTAAATTAACTCAAAATAGCCGTTGCAAACATTTAATAAACCTTTTCCTTGTCTCAAGGTATATGGATTTAGGCATGTGATTTTATCAAAACTAATGAGGCAAAACCTGAATTTTTTGTATCATGCATTAAACACCTGAAGGCAGTGGGAAGTAGGCCAGTGAGTGGGTTCATTGTATAGCTAAGCCCATTAGCCCCTTCAGCTAATAGTAGCTGAGTAGACAGCTTGCTCTTCTTTCAACACTGATTTGGGGCTTGGGGGTATGTACTCCATGTATGCATGTATAGGTTCACACACTTACCTACTGTTAAAATTTTGTTAATCTTTCCTGAGATGTTAGAGTCTGGAGAAGGTAAATGTCTGAAGAAGAATTAGTTCTCCTCAAAAATCTAAAAAAAGGCTAATTGGATTTCTCTTGATGAACCTTTAGGGAAAATATTATATTGGGCACATTTTTTGTCTCTGTATGATCTTTTCTCTTGAATGGAAACTTCCATTTATTTTAGAGCTACACTAGTGACATGTTGTTTTAATTCAGATATATTTCTCTTCTGTGCTCTAGGATAAATTAATGTTCAATTACAGCCCTAATAAAAAAAAGTTATAGAAATAGAGTCAAGCAATAAATTACTCATAAAACTCTTTGCCTTCCTTTCTTGCAGATTAAGCACTGGCAAATGCAATTAGACAGACATAGATTAAAAATGTCAAAAGTTGCAGAGAGGTACGTATATTGTCACATTTTCTATTTTTTTTTTCAATTAGACTGATAACTATTGGGAAAAATGTCAGTATGAAATAGCTTCAGAGAGCACATAGCAGAGCAAATAGCTCTTCAAAGAGAGGCATGAGAGCTCAGGTGTCATAGAAATAACTGATGAGAGTTTGCTTTAAGTGGAGAAGTATGAAGTTCTTTTACTGATAAAAATATTCCAGATATTCCATGATACATTTCTCATAAACCTGAGTCAGTGAAAGAGCCTCTGACCAAGTGCTTACAAGTATCACCTTTCATTGGCAGGGAGGCTAAATGGGATAGGTCTGGGGTTATTGTTCTGATATTTCAAAAGGGCAATCACTGATGAAGCAAGGCTGGTGTGGAGCTCGGTCAGTGCTTGAGTTTGGGCTCAGTCTGGGTCAGAGCTGTAACACGAGAAGGAATCTATCTCCAAATAGGACCAAAATTAGTCAGGAAGGGGCTAGAAAGCAAATATAACAAAAAGCCCAACATTGCAGAAAATTGAGCTGCATGGGGCTTAGTAAAGGAAATAAGGCCAAATACAAATTGCTCTTCATCTTCTCATAAACATTTATGCATATATGTGTATGTGGGCATACATATCCAAATACATATAAATATTTATTTATAAAGAGAGCAGTTTAAGGTTTTTTGTTTGCTGAACAGTAAAAATATAATGTGCACTAAATATAATAGGAATTGAAAAGAAAGAATTATTGTCCTCATTTGTAAATAATTTTACAAAAATTATGAGGCCAAAGGAAACAGCAAGCATAAATAATGACAGTGGGAGAATACAAGCAAAGTTTTCAGTGAGTGCAACTGAGTCAGACCAGTTCCTGAATATAAAAAAAAATTGTGGAAAAAAATGGATTTATTTTTTAAAAAATAAGCCTGAGAATAATGTCCTTTGATTAGGAAATAATAAAAACATATTAATTATATTTAAGAGAAAATCAAAGGAGTACTAGCAGCTGCAGGGCCAATAAATATAACCTGTGTAACATACAGTGTTTTAGAACACATTTTAAGGAAACTGTTGATTAAAACCACAGGGATATAAAACACGTAGCTTTATGAAAACAAACGTGCATGGAAAAGTTTGTATGATCTAATTTATTAGTGGCTAAAGGAACCTTAAATGGAGCTACGTGGAAGTATTAGGGAAGCTCATTTTATTTCTGCTCTTGGTAGACCTGAGCCACCCCTCCTTCTTCACTGGTCCCCTTTCAAACAGCTTGAGCAAACCAATTTCACCCTGAGCTCGTAGCTGCCTTCTGAGTGGGTGCACACACAATTGCCATGGCTCAGCTGATGCAAGGTAACTTGTTAGCTGGGGTAACCTGGTCAGGTTTCTCCTCCTTCTGACATGACAATGTTTGATGCTTTTGTTTTCCTAGTCTATTAGCTTATACAGAGCAGTATGTGGAATATGATCCTTTTCTTGTGCCCCCTGATCCCTCAAACCCATGGATATCAGATGACACCACTTTCTGGGAACTGGAGGCAAGGTATACAATTTTATTTCTTCTTTGGAAGTGAGGGAGTATAACATGCTTTTCTGGAAAGGTGAAAATTTCAGACAGAGGTACTGAAGGAAAATACTGAGGCAGAAGGGTAATGCAGTACCCTTTTGGTCTTTCCAGTTTTACATTTTTGTAAGATGGGAAGTGCTATATATTAATAAATCTGCATGAAATGTTACAGTAACCAGTTTCGAGGCTTCTAGTATGGTAAAAAAAAGACAGTTTTAAAATCTGATAACATTCCTAGTTAAAAATCTTTATTTTTCTGTGTATTACCTTCATCCTATGTAAGTCTGTTTGCTCATTGCTGAACATTGCACAGATGTGAGCACTCTGGAAAGTGAGAAAACCGTGGAACTTTAGGACTTAGTCTAAATTATGAACACAGATTGTTAGAATTCTGTGAACACAGAATTGTTAGTCATTTCGGGTTCTGTTGTTTTTTCTTCTGTAGCAAAGAGCCAGGACAGCAGAGGGTGAAACGATGGGGATTTGGCATGGATGAAGCTTTGAAAGACCCTGTGGGAAGAGAGCAGTTTCTGAAATTCTTGGAGTCAGAATTCAGTTCAGAAAATTTAAGGTAAGTGAGAGCTACTTTATTTTTTAATAGCTTGTAAGTTATATTGGGTTTTTCCTTTGGTTTTTTTCCTGATACTTACAATTTTTGACCTCTTCAAAAATTTTCCTCACCTTTCAGAATTAATCTATCCAGATTGCTGTCTGCTTTCATGTACAGGCTGAGGGAAATATTCATATAGTTAAGAGAGACTCACATGAAGCATATTTTTCCATTCATATTCAACTTTTGGTCAAACTACTCATGTAAGAACTTTTCTCTCAATTTTTCTTTCAAACAGGTATAAAACTGACTCATTCAAAGCCTGTTCAATATATTTTATTTAGGAAAATATTATGAGAAAAGTAAAATGAAAATAAATGAGTTTAAAAATAAGTAAAGTATCTAAAAGTAAAATTCACCGACTTTCATCAGGTTGATTGGTTTCTGGGGATCATTTTGGATATCTCCACCAATATTCTAGTACTTGTGCATCCGACACAGCTGAAGTAGGGTGACATCTAGCTCTCAAATTCCTCACTAATTGTAAAATGAAAAAAGTGTTCTTAGTATAGAGCATATAGGGTGTGTTTTTAGAAGCATATATTCAGAATTACTCTCAAGTGAGGGGAAAATTATTTAATTTTTAAAATTATAGTCCATCAATTGGTTAATAGCATATTTTATTTTTGCTGTTCTAAGAAAGTCATATTTCAGTAAGAATTATTTCAGAGAGATTAATAACAGCCTTTTTATAGAGAGAAAAATTAAACTGAGCACAGTACAAAAATATAGGCAACATGTTATCTTAATTCCACCTTCTTGTCAGATGTCATCTGTATCGCTTTCCATTCACCAATAACATAAGTAGTATAAAATCCTATTTGCATTTACATTCTAGAACTTAGAATAATCCTAACCTACTTTTTTCCTATGCCAATTCTTACTCTAAAGTGATGCAGCATAGCCATTCATACTAAAATTATGCTTTTGTAGCATCTTACAAGAGCCATGTAATATTTATGGTGTTGATTTATAAATGATGAGTACTTGCACAGATCTCCTTGTTGTTAATTTAAATTTGTCAGCAGAATAATTGGAGTTGGAGTTCTCTAAGTTGCTGACCATGTTCATATTCAAACATTAACTTTGCATCACAAATATAGCCTGACCTGTATGTGTATGTTGATGACTTTATTTGTCACAGACACTGATTTTTCTTATTAAAAGCTACAGTTGGTAAAACAAATTTTTAAAAATCAGAATAATACCAAGAAAAGGAAAGGTAATTAAAAAAAAATTATTATTTAAAGAGCATCCTGGTAATTTGTTACACAGAGCAGCTGTTCAAACATGAACCTATTGAGCCCAGTGTGTGCTGCAGTTTCTGGTGCTTTTCTGTGATTAATTTGTCTCTCTGCCAACTAGACTGTTACCCGCATAATCCCTAACTCTTTTGTCTAATCCTATTTACAACACTAAATACAGGCAACCCGCAAGTAACTGATCTAGAAAAATTCCCTCAAGAAATTTCTTCAGAGATGATTCCTTGACAAGCCATCTACTCCTCTGTCTCTTCCTCTAAATTCTTAAATTGGCATTATAAAATATAATGTCTGAGTAACAGTGAATATGATCTTAAAGGCCAGGCAGGGGATAAATTTACTCTGAAAAGCTGCTTTCTGTGATAATTAACTGAAGGGAGACTGTCTCAGGAGCTCAGAGTTACATTTGTAAATGCCCAAGCTGTAGGGAAATCAATCCATTAGCTTCACATAGTAAATTTGGGTTAGAAAACATGAATTTGTAAAGCTTGTTGTGTATGGCTGTCAAAATGTTTTAGATGTCAATAACAGAAGTTAAAAGCATTACCCCTAAATAAACCTTAGAAGGGGAGCAACCACTTTTGTTGCTCACCTGTTAACTCCATCATGGTAATTTGGAGTAATGGGGTTTGGTAATGGGGATTTTTAGTGGCATATTTTAAATTATTATTTTGACAGCCACCTTGAGAAAAATAATTCTGTCCACCAACATCTTCCCACTTCAACAAATTCAACTCAAATCAGTTGCTGGTTCTTGTACTTTTACAGACCTAATCATGATAAAATTTACAACACTGCCAAGCCTATGGTTGGACAGGCAGCTGGGACCCTGCTTTTGAGCTTTCAAGCCAAGTACACAGGATACAGCAGGGACTTCAGGCATGCTTCAGTATTAGTAGATTAGAAGTCTTATACCTGATTTTGATGAAACAAATACCAAAACCATCAAACGATAAGTGTAGCAGATACACCATTTCTATTCAAGTGTAATGATCTTGCATAGCAAAAAGTCCCAGTGTTACTGTTACATTAACTTCAGCTGTCTAAGATATTTGAGAATATAATTCTTGGCAGATACAGAGCATGGGCAGATAAAGAGCATAACAGGGATGAGGGACCTTGAGCCATGATTTAATACTAAGAATTGTGCAGTGATCAGGAATATAACCAGGTTTTCCCTTCTTGCTTTGTACGTCTATGCTTTTTTCTTTGCCTGTAAATGGGGCTTAATAGTATTTCACTCTCTGAAGGAGTGTTGTAAAGCATAGCAAAGCAGTAAAACTGTCTAAGCAGTTCTGTCAGTGCAGTAACTTCATTAGAATGTGACTGCAGTTTGCAGGTTGGATCCTGCACTCATCTAATGCAAGGTATGACTTGTGATCTCGTTACCATGCAGATTTTTTGGAAGAATTGCTTTGTGTGCTGCTCAATACACAGAACAAATTGGTAAAGTAACATATGATTTGGATAATAGATTTATGAAAATCCCAATGCCTATTATAAAAATGGTGACCATTGTTTAAAATTCACAAGACTAAAGTTTGAGCATGATCCAGTATTATTGAGCTTGGTCACAAGGTTTTCCAAGTTCTAAAAAAAGTACTTTTCAAAGAGAGTGAGTTTATGAAATCAAACTTACTGCAACATAGCACCTGAAGACCTAATGTCTTTAATTTCTGTAGGAAATTGTATTCCTCTTTTTGTCATTCCTTTTTCAGTAGTGCAGCAGAAATCTTTGGAAAGTTAGTATTTGCATGCTGACTATAGGTTTGCTTCCAACTGGTTATTTTGTGGGAATTGCAGCCTGTAAAGATTAAATAATTTCAGACCTGCCATCTAGAAAGCCTGTCCAAATCCTTAAGCAGTATTGCAGTGAGTATGATCTCCAAAGCCGCTCTAAGACTGAAAAACTCCTAAGTTAGTGGAGAGTGGTGACAGGTTAGGTTCCATGATACACAGAAGGAAAAGCCCCTGGACCCCTTGTCCCTTCCTTTGATGCTCATTTCTTAGGTCTGTAATGTGTGACTAGTAGGGAAAAGGGACTTTGCATTCTTGTTCTCCAGAAAAAGAAGAGAGAGACTGAGAAATTTGCTAGATTTGGATGTTTTCCTTTGATAATTTTTGTCTAACCATCCCCCTGCAAGCTGACATTTTGCGAGGTGTTTATCCTTTACACTGGTGATTATGAGGCCCTGTTGTGGGTGCTAATAACTTGACCAAAATTTAATCCTCAAAGCCGAAATTGCTGTGAGTTATTTCTCATTCAGACTCAAGCTTAAATGCCAAGTGCCAGCAATGTTGCCACTTCTGCAGAGTAGATGAGAAAGAACTCGTTGCAAGATTTAATCAGTTTCTCTGTCATATTCTTGAAATCCTTCAGTTCTACTATGCCTTGAAGCTTGAAGTTGTAGTTGGCAAGAAGGTGGACTCAAAATCAGAGAGCAGTTTTTCCTGCCCCTGGAAAAATATTATGTGATTTTATTAATAGAATTTGTTTAGGTTTTTGTTTGCTTTTTCTGAAAATGCTGAAAGGTCTTGCCTCTTACTTGTGTCACATGCACTGAGTGCAAAGTTCACATAATTCCCACTCCAGTGTTTCCACACTGACTGTACCTCACATGTTTCACAGAGAACCAGAACCACTGCAGCCTTTCTCTCACTCTTTGTTCCTGCAGGCTAAATTTAACTGAGCAGCTTGGTCTGGAATCTGGCTGCACCTGCCTTTAGGTCAGTTAATGGGACAGAAGCTGTGTTGCAGCTGTGCTATTATCCATGCGGCCACCGTGGCTTTGAAAGTAATCCAGCTGGAGGACATAATCCCCAGATATCTTGCAACATGTGTTTTACCAGTCCCTCCATGTGGCTGGATGTACTACTACCACACACTACACACTCTCACTCTGCTGTGTGACCCAGCACGTGGCAGCCCAAGAGTTGGGGTGGAAGGCAGCAGCGAGGTTTACGCTCAGCTGCTCAGGTCTCTCTCTGCTCAAACAGTGCTCAGCATCTGCTAGAAAGGGTCTCCATGGCAGAAGCAAACCTCCACCAACAGGAGATGCAGTTTTATCCAAGGGCAGCCAGATTGAGTTCTAGTTCCTTACACAAAATCTGTGTATATCATTGCCCAAAAAATGCAATCCCCCTTCTCCCCTCTCCTGCCCTTGCACATAGCCAATGTTGCAGACTCTGTGCTTTTTGTTATGGGAATCTTCCCTTGCTCTGGTCACAGCTCATGAGGCAGAGAGCTGTGAAATGGTACAGGGAGATCTTTTGATTTGAGGCCCTGTGCTGAGCTCTTGCTAACTTCATTTCAACTTCATCTGTGCTTTTGGTTGCCATGGGATTTTGGAAAAAGTTATTTTTGAAAACGCAAGAGGGAGCAGCCTTATTTTTGTCATTTCTTAACTTTGAATATTTGAATTCAATTTTCTGTGGGTGGAGGGCAGGCATCTTTTCTCAAAAGATAAGTAGATTAAAATCTTAAAATATGTGTTGGCTGTGAAATAAGCACCCTAGACATAACACACAAATCATAATTCTTCCCACTTTTAGAGAGGTTTCTATATTTAGAGCTCCACATTTTTAGTAGAGTCTTTGAATGCTATTGTTAGAAGGGAAAATTAAATTAATCTATCAAAGAACTGGTGTTCAGCCTGCAAGAATGGGTCTATACAACCTCCCTATTCTATCCTGCAAGCATAGAAGTTAAATTTATTGAAATTTATCTCCCATCTATTTCCCCATAATTGAGTATAACCTACTATATGAAAACAGTTTACTTGCACAAGAAAATAGCATCCTAAGGCACGTTTGCAGTGGCTTCCAGAATTATTGGCAGTGATACAATGGAACAAAAAAGGAAGTGACATCTCTGAGCTAGATCTGCAGGATGTCTGCAGGGAGATAGAAAATGTGTGTTTACAAAGAGCATCCTTCCCTTTCATTTTTGTGTTCCTTACCTGACTTGGAGACACATGAGTAATCAGTCAATCCCAGAAGATGCACTTGAAGGGGTTAGCACTGCAGGATATGTGCTTTTAAATGCAAATATTGAAAGCAGCTTAAGGAAACCAAAGTAGGTTGCCCAAATTTGAGAGAGTGAGCTGGATTACAGTTTGTGAGCTTTGCAGTTTTTAAACTTGAGCTATCAGGCATTTCTTCTTGCTGCTTTGCTATCAGATTCTCAGGATACATCCCCAGGCTCTGTGCAGAACTATGTTCAATTCACACTGTAGTTCATATATAGAAGTGATGCTACCCAGAAGTTTTGAAGCTGGAGTTCTATTGGCACAAATCCCCTTTGTGACCTTGGAGAAACCACTGTACATTATTAGATTATTAATATATTTGCAAAATTGGGACAATCTTGCTGGAAAATGAACACAGGCACCTTCCATCTCTGCTATAAAGACATTTCAATACAGGACTAAGAAGGAATAATTGCTTCATGAAAGCTAAATTTTCCCAAGTGAAGGCTATTTTATAGCAGGAATACTGTAATGTTTGCTATGCTTTACTATCCTCTCTTAAGTGTTTTGCAATAATTAAATTAGAATTTAGATTGAGGGTGGTGTCATTTTGCTTTCTTGGGGGTCTGAGTACAGGTTCACTGTTCTTCTCTCCTATCCCATGCTTGTTGAACTCAGCTAAGAGAGCTTAAGTTGATCTCACAGTATAAGCAGGGTTCAACCACATTTTACAGGTGCGCCCAATTTATTTGTGATCCTTGGAAAATCCGTTTGATTTCAAAGTTAAATCACCTAAAGGCTCAGCTTATCTGTTTGATAGGATCAGCTGTGTCAGAACAATCCTGAAAAGTTGTAATGGTATATATTGCATGTTTGCCAAAGTCAAACTTTAGTTGCGCTCTTGGGTTTGGGGGGAGAACTAAGTGATCTGAACCATGTCTAAGAATGAGATCCTAAATTAATTTAGGATTATTTTGTGTCATGAGGGAGTCTGAACACCAACAGAAGAAATAAAGAAATAAAGCTTACAGCTATGATCATAAAGTGCTCAAGACCCTTTTAGTGCTCTTGCTCCAGACTGATCGAGGATACAGTGAACTGGCTGCACTGCATGGCTGCCCAATGTTGGTTTGCTCAGCAGCAGAAGAAAGAACCTGTAATTACATTCAGCATTTTTAGCAAAAATGTGCATGTAAATGGAATTCTGAAAAAATAAATTAAATTATAATTAGCAAAACAAAAGCTTTTCCAATCTATGCATGATTTGTGGGCAACAAAATTAGAGTTACACAGTTTAGGATTTAGTAGGACTCAGAGATTCATGTAGATAGCAGGAATATAAATTATTAGTTTTTGAAGAAATGTCAAAAAGCAGTCAGTTTATAAGTAATGTAAGCCCTTGTGGTTTAACCAAAATGAAGTCTCAGTTTAATTCCAGCTAAATCTGGAATCTTCCTGTAAGCCTGGTACCCATACATAAGTAATGAAGGATTTCCTATCCTTCCCATGAAGAGCCTTCTAATATTTGCTTCCCTAGGTGGATTGATTGCCTTGAGACAGTATACCAGAATGCTGATCCCAACATAAAATCACTCCGCTTTTTCTTATTTTAGCGTGTCTAGATGAAAGCTTCACTTAATTTCTTTTTTAAGAGCAAGGAAGAATGCGGGCACTTCATTAGTGGTTGTCCTGAGCTGGAAGTCAAGCTGCTGTGTTGTGCCATAGGTTCTGGTTAGCAGTAGAAGACCTGAAGAAGAGGCCCATCCGTGAAGTTCCTGCTCGCGTCCAAGAAATCTGGCAAGAATTTCTTGCTCCGGGTGCACCCAGCGCTATCAACCTCGATTCAAAAAGTTATGACAAAACCACTCAGAATGTGAAGGAACCTGGAAGATACACATTTGAAGATGCTCAGGTCAGTTTGCAGTCATGTTTAGAGACATTTGAAATGGAGTATTGGCTAGTGTAATCTCAAAAATGAGATGTGTTTAGGAATTAAATAATGCCCTGTTTCCATTTTGGCAATGCAAATATGTAACATTCTTTCTTCCATGAGGCATATGAAGCTCTTAATGAAACTTCTGTGCTTGATAGAGAGTTTTCAAGTGGACTTTGAATAGAGGAAAGCATGTAGTGAAGAAAAAACGAAGTATTTCTGTATTAAATGCAACACTTCATGTGACTTATAAGTTAATATTTAATCTCTGAACACTTCTGAGAAAAGCAATAGAAAATAATTGGATTCACAGTAAAAGTACCAGAACTGGTATCATCCTCCATTTTCATCAGCAGCCCAGTGCAGTGATAAAAATTTAATTATTAATGCAAAGTGAAATGGTGTCAAAAGGAGAGATTGAGATCATATCCCTGCAGAATTTCCTACAGCTTGATTATTAGGTCATCGTCTTGGGAGTCAGGAGATGCTGCTACAGGCCCCATGAAAGAGAAAAGGGAATTGAATTGAGGCTTTCTACTTTTTGGGAAAATGCCTCTGCCCTAAATATGAAAAGGGAATAATTTTACCTCCTTTTAATTTTTACATTATGAGAATAGCAACCTATGAAGAAAGAATAAAATTTTCAGTAGACTCTATGTCATAGCCACTGTTTTGAAGTACTCTGTATGAAACCAAACATACAATTTTTGCTTTCATCTGCTGACTCCTGGAGATTTAAGAATGCAGTGTATAGCAAAGACATAAAAGGCAAAAGTAAACAATAGAGCAAGATTAAAGGTTTTTAAAAAATAGCTTTGCAGTTGAGTGAGTAATTGACATTTAAATTCCTTGCCAGTATCCATTTTTTTTCAATAGTAAGTGTAAAATTTCAATATCCTTTTACTGCCAGATCTCTCTTCTTGTAATTTTGTCCTTAATTTATGAAAGACATTGAGTATTCAGTATTTATGCAAGCAGGACTTTACCACCTGGAGAGGACCTTAAACCTGGAAGCCTCAATTTCTCTAGGAAAGGGACAGGCTGCACCTGCTGTGTTCTCACTTGAAGCTTTAGAAGCTTTAAAGTGTCCCATCTGTGGAAGGTTTTCTCAGGAGTAGGGCTCTGCCTCTGCAACTGGCTTTTTTTGGCCTGCCAGCTGGGAAAGAGACTGCTGGTGTGCCATTCTGGCAGTTGGTGGGTCATTTAGTTGTGGTTTAAAATGTATGAAAAGCTTTTCTGGATTGGAAACACGGAAAGATGAAACTCCATGTCAAATGCAGACACATAAGTAAAATGGGACACCTAAGTAAAAATAGCCTGATTGTGCTAAGTATGTGCATTAACGTGTTCTGGCTAATGTATACATGAACAATACTAATACAGCACAATTTATTCTTTCTTTTACAGACATATTTCTTGTACAGAAATAAAATTCTAATGCCCATCATCACAGCTTTCACAGACACTGAGTGATAAAAGACCTCCCCCAAATAAACCAGTCTAAATTCTGAATATACATCAGAATTTCTCTGCTTAGTGTAAGAAATACAATCAAAGACATTTAGAATAATTTTTACAGTTTCTAATATGGCAAAAATTAAATTTCAGTTCTAATTTTACCTTGCTTTAATTTTCAGACAAGGTGGGGAGTTTTGTTTGGGATTTTTTTGTTTGTTTGTTCTGAGGTTTTTTGTGTCCATTAATTTTATGCACTACCAAGCTGAGAAACAGTTTTTTCTTTCCAGTTTGTTTGCTGTTTCCCAATTGCTGTGCTACAAGTTTGCTACAGAAAAAAATAGAATTTGAGTAAAACAAAAACTCCATGAAAATAGCTAACATGATTCAGGATTTTTAAAAAATATTTTCAAGAGTATGTTCTGTTCTGGCTGCTTTTTCTACAAATCTTTTCTCTAGCATATAATCAGAACTAGAATTATCAAGTGTTCTACATCACAGATTTTTTTGTTTTTCTTTTTCAGAAATTAGAACGTTCTAAAATGAAAAGTTTTTTTAAGCTGCTCTTGTAATTTATTTTATGAATAAAGGTTTCCAAATTTTCACATGCCTCTGAAGAATTAATATCTTGAAAATTAGATTAGCCTGGAACTGTTTTTCAATTTACATATGTACTCTCCCTTTTATATTCTTAGCTGGAGAGCAGACTAAACATCTGTCAAAGGATGTTTTCAAGAGTAGCCAGGGGAAATCCTCACTGACTGAAGCATTATTTGTGGTGGTGAATTGAAAACCTAGTAACTCTTCCTAGTACCTCAGAAGTCACAAGAGTATCTCCAGAAACTAATTCAGAAAAACTGATGAGAAAGGACCCACAGGTCTTCATTCCATCACTTAGCTAAACTAACTAATGTAAGGAAGGTTTGAAGTGGGACCTGAAGCTAGGACTCAGTTGTCAATTCTTAGAAAATAATTTCATACTGAAAATTTGATCAGTAAATTGAAGAAAGGTGTGTTTTGTAATTATACATAAGAAATGGGTGGGATTTCAGCTTTAAGAATAGAAAGCAATTCAGCCTTAGCTTCAGAGCTGAACAGTAATACTTCTGTTCATAGTAGTGCTAGCTGGTGTCAAACACGGCCAAAACCTGTGGCTGCCTCTCCTTTTACATGTGCCCTCTTCCATGGCAGTAACAGCTCCTCCTTTCCTTTTCAGGAGCACATTTACAAACTGATGAAAAGTGATTCTTACCCTCGTTTTATACGATCCAGTGCCTACCAGGAGCTGCTACAGGCCAAGAAAAAGGTATTGGTCCATCTTGCCTTTGTCTTGCCACTGTGCAAAGCAGTGGTTATGTTTGCAACAATACTCAGTCTTCTCTCCCCTGTGCCAGTGCAACTGGATATCTGGTAGGTGACCAGCTTGGCGTTTTTGGAGGGTCACATACACACAGGAGTTCAATATACATATATGTGTATATATCCTGCATGCGGGCATGTTTCAATAAGTTAATCTAGCAAAACTTATTTTTATTTTTACATCCCATATTGTACTGTTTTCTCTGTTATGAAGCACCTTAAATTGCAAAGTGCTTTACAAATACATTAAAAAAAATAAAATAAAATCCCAGAAGAATAGTCTTTCATGTTTGCAAGTTTGCTTATGTAATAATTGTTGTTCTCTTTATTCCACCTATGAAAGCTACAGAATGTGTTTAGAAGCAATCTTGTCCATATTAATAACTTCTACCTTCAACTATAAATATAGGGGCTTCCTAATTTTGTTTCTTTCCCTATTACTACATGAATAGTTTTGAGTAGGCTAGGAATCTGGCTTGAAAGACTGGTCATGTCACACTTTGGCAAACAGAGGTTCGTGTCTTGGTATGTAATATTTTCTTAGAAAAGTCCAGATTATGGAATGGGTTCTGAATAGCCACAGCCCAAAGTATGTGGAGCAGCTTGTACAATGCAGATTTCCATGATGATAAATAATTTTATTAGTGGGCTCTAAACAGTAATCTCCTAGAATCATCTGGGAGCCCTGTGCCTTGCAAAATCAGGGCCCCAATTGTTACTGGAACAAGGTAGTTATTAACACCGTAGCATTCTATTGTTAATAATGACATCCTAAAATTATATGAAAGTACTGTGTGATTTTGTTTTTTGTTCAAACATTGATTTCTGAAGATCCAATATAGAGAGAGATGTTGAAAATACCAGAAAGCTTCAACTGTCCGTGTGAAGTCCTTAAGTTTGTGAATGTCAGTTCATTAACACAAGATGTGCACTTCATTATTTCTTTTTACTTTCAGTTTTTCTTTAAATTCAAACTAGTTTGATCCCCATGAAAAATTACTTTTGTCGAGTACTATATCTGTTTTGCCCATCCCCTGTTTTGCCAAGTCCCCTTACAGCCTCATACCTGTGTTTGCTTCCTGATTTATACAAACTTTGTTTTGCAGTCCATTGTTACATCAAACCTCCTTTTCTACTCCATTGTTCTTGCTTTTCTTTTCCCCCTCCTTTTTCTTTTTGTTTCTTTTGTTTTATTTATTTCAAATTTAAGTTGGAAAACACTCTGGATCGTCGAACATCTTTTGAGAAATTCACACGCAATGTGGTAAGTTTGTTGCCTCGGAAGACTAGTAAGCCTGATGGGACATCCTTCTCCCCTTCCCCTCACTGATCCCTACTTTCCCTTTTGCTTCTCTAACTTGATGGTTAAAAGTGTATTCATCACAGCTTGTGAATTTTCCCGGGAATGACAGCTTTATAACCTGCTTTCATTACAACCCCTCCTCCCTAGTCCCTTTCCCACTGATCTCAGTAGTCACACATGGAGGAATGGACCTTTGGGAGCCATGCTTTTTGCATTAGGAAGCATGAAATTAGTCACTTATTATCCCCCTATAACTTAGTAAAGAATCTGTGAAAACATGCTTGATGTTGTTTCTTTTTCTGGTGCCTTCTAAAATACTAAGTCTAAAACAGTTGAATACATTGGATTTCCATCCTGTCTTCTTTTTATTTTACTCAAAAAGACTTTGTCTCCCTTTTTTCAATTGGGCACAGGGAAAAAAAAAAACAATAATAATTTTCCATCTTCCTTAATGTCTAATAGCTTCTACAGGACCAACGAATTCATGCTATGTGCAAGGGTTTGATTTGGATTTATTTTCATAAAGGACTAAAAGAACTGATTTTTTCTTTTCAATGTATAACTTTTGAAAGCTATTTCTCAAAGGCAAAAAAATGAAGGCTGGTAGATTTTGTGTGGGCATTCTTTTGCCACCTGCCAAAGGATCCACTGATTTCATGATACTTGGGATTCTTTTTACTTGTCCAGTTTCTTTGGGATATTTTTTTTTTTTTTTTACATTGTGAAAGTTCCAACTAAAGAATTCAACGCATTTATTTTTGTAGGGCAGAAACATCCCTATTTTTCCATGCCATAAAAACTGTACACCAACACTGAGGGCGAGCACTAACCTGTTATGAAAAGAGGTAGAAAGATCTTGGATTATACTTGAGTTTGTCTGCATTGTCTGTTGAATTGTGCAGGTGACGCTGCTCTGTGTGTGTGTGTGCGTCAGTGGCTTTTTTTGTGACCTGGTTAGTGGAGCTGTGTGTGTTGAAATGAACAATATGAGAGCTTTCAGCAAAGATCATGGTTTTTGTTTTTTTTAGATTCTAGTGAAGGAGAAGCAGTTGTCAGAAACTGTCTCCCCTGTAATGAGGCTCAAGAGTATTGCCTCAAGTATTTTAAAAATACATATATACTTCCCAGTAATCAAAAAAAGAAACACAGTGAAAGTTTTGTGAGGCTGTGGGAATAACTCACTTTTAAAAACAAAATGGTAATTCTTTAACTACTTTCTTATAGGTAAAGGCTTCCTGTAATATGCTTTGAATCCACTGTAATCAGGAAGAAATTTTGATTCAATGGGACAAAGTCAGTAAAGGACACTAAAAGTAAATAAACAGCCACAAAGGAAACTATCCCAATGTTTGAAACAAAAACCCCTATGTTTTGCATGGTGGTGTTGCCATAGCATGTTGCAGTGTGATTTGTGTGTTGTCTAAACAGGTTGGATCTATAAAACAACATTGTACATGATAGCACTATACATGATAATTCCATTATAATTCAGTAGGAAGTTCCATATTAATAAAAAGTCTGTAAAAGAGAGTGCATAGAGTGTGTAACACATCTGGACCTCTGTGAGCCAGACTCTTTCCCAGTCGCAGTGCCTGGCAAGCTGCAGTGCTGCATTTATTCATGGCCTTTTGAGCAGCCCAGGGGTCAGGAGCTGGCTGTGGTAAACATGATGTGCACAGGTGGCTGTGGCGGGGGGAGCAGCAAGCTGCAGGGACAGGGCTCGGGAACACAGCACAAAAAGGGAAAATGGGAAGACAAGACCGGGAGATGCTGAAATCCCTCCCTGAGCAGCCTTAGGGATAAACCAGCAGTTTGGGCACAAACACTGGAGCATTGTGCCCGATTACATCATGGTGCTAATCCCAGGGCAGAAGTACCAGAATAGCAGCATGCCAGAGATGCAAGGCAGGCCCAATAAACCAGATGTGAACTAGAAATGGAAAAGAGGATTTCTGGACATTAGTAGTTTAGTAGAATAGGGGGATTTTTTTTTTTTCTTTTTCACAGAGCAAACTCTGAAGTAAAATCTGTGGTTTTGCTTTTTTTCCAACTACTACCTGTTAACCTGGGTGGAGTCTGTCAAGTCGGGTCAGGTATGAAAGAAAAACATGTCACTGCTAGATCTATAATCTCTACTACACAGCTCTAAGGCTTGCAAATTAATCCAGAATATCAGGATGCTCAAATGCAAACCTTTTTTCCAAGATGTCTGAATTTGTCACCCACTCCCTCAGGACCTCTTGCCACCAGACGTCCTTGTTCTTCCACTCTTGTTCTTGGTTGTGATGAGTTTATAATAATGTAATTATCTATCTTGGTACAGTGGTTCCAACCAGCAGGGATGAGGGAAACATTTCTCAGAATATTCTACAGTGATTAACTTGATCAACTGTGAAGTGAGGGACTATGGAATAGATCTATTCTACTGATTAATACAGAAGATAGGTTTGAAAAGGGTCCTCTACAACCTGGGTAAATGCTATCATCTCTGATTTAGTGAGATGAAAATTACAGTTTCTCTTCTCTGATGGTTTGCAATATTTAGACTAATTTTCACTGGATTTTTTCCTTCAGTTATATCAAAGTGTGTTTGCATTAAACTAAATTAGACCTCAGTTTTTTCCATTTGAAGTGTTTAATAAAAACACACTAACCTTGGCTGTGTCTAGGGACTCAGTCTGAACAGATGGACTTGTAATTCATTATCTGATTTGTTGACTCTAGGAGGCTCCTGATCAATATTAAATGAAATTGGGTTATACTTGCTACAGAAAGCATTTGTTAAACTAGAAAGTTTAGAAACTTTAGAGGGCAATTACTCTGTACTATTTCATGAATTACATGGAAATAACCTATTATAATTAGTCATTATTTCAATCTGATGGAGAAAAAATCGAAGTGGAGCTACACACTAGGCTTTGCATTCCTTTGACATTGAAAGATTTTCTTTCCAGAAAATTTTCAGTAAGCTGGTGCAGTTCATGAAAGGCCTAAATGCTCAGTTTAAAAACTGATTAATTAGCTGCTCTGTAGATTTTATAGTGCGAAATTGCTAATGCCTTCAGCAGTCTGCAGCAGAAAATATGGTTAGCGTTAGAAACAGGTTAGGTAGAAACATTCACATAAAATATACAGAAGTAATAGGAAGCTGGCATTTGCTATATGTAATATTTATTAGTGAACACTTTATAGTTTGTATCTGAGTAGTAACCTCAGCTATCCTTGGTCTGCCTCACTTACATTCCCGGGTACTGTGTGAAAATACAGAGCACAGACACTTCAGCACTACTGGAATGAAGCAATTGGATAAGTGACCTGCCTTGGACTAACATGGGCAAACGTGTGTCACAGCTTTGAGTCAGAGGCACAGAGAGCAGTGACACTGCTCTGGGCTCCCCCCTGCCTAGCTCAGCCCCTCAGCTTTCTCTTTGAGACTAATAAAAGTCCAGTCACCCACAGCTCCTCAAGGGACTAGGGAAGTTAAAGATCTAAGGGATGGAGCAGGAGGATCTCATTGGATGCTAAAGCAATAGAGACACTGAAATCAGCAGTTTCTGTGGCATTTAAAGACTGAAATTCTTTTGAAGAGTTCACATGGGGGAAAAAACTATTTAAAAAAATTAAAAATGAAAAATTAAAAAGCTCAGCAAATTTACCTCAAGTGCTAATACCTACGTTACAGGGGGAAAAGTAGGTGGTAATGTTGATGGGAGCAAAGAGGTTCTTTAAGGAACAACTTTGTAATTTCTTATGTGTGTGCAGGACTTGTGACAGTGGCAGACTGAGCAGGATTTTGTGAGCCCCAGCCTGGTGCTTAGCTGTGATTAGTGGTCTGGAGCCCTCGAGACAAAGGGACCAGCTTTACAGGGGGAATGAGTTAATTTAATTTCCACCCTATGCAAATTTGATTGTCCCACCAGGAGCCAAGTTAGTGAGGCAAGAAGGGGTAGCCTCCCTCCTTAGAGCTGTGGGGGGAGACCTGCACTCTCATGCCATGACTTCAGACACCACCATCAGTGTTAGCATTTCATCTGGTACTGCACAGTTATACAGAACACAAAAAAGAGGCGCTTGTGCATCTGTGAGGTCTTAGGGAAATACAGCCAGTACAAAACAGACCTAGTTTAATTCATATATTGAAGTAGAAAGCCATCAAACAATAATTATTTCCATTCATAACCTCATAAACAAGACCCCATTTAATAATTCTGAGTTTGAAACCATTATATCTTATATTATCCATATCCTTTCCAGCTATCTTCTCCCACTTACCTGGAAGAACTTGCTGACCAGAGTCCTTTGATTTTTCCCCCATCTAAACCAGTAACCATTTCATGCATGAGATTTGAAATGCAAAGGCCATTGAACAGAGCACATTTTCACCAAGTTTCAATCCAATGTCACTCAACAGGACATTGTGAATTATGGCCTAGAGATGGAAATTAAAACTCATAAAAGCATCTTCCTCATTTATCAGTGAGTCATAGACTTTCTAGATGTTTAAACAAGTGTAATCTCTTTTCATGTTAAAATTTATCCCTTTTACAGAGGAACAAAGCAGATAAATAATCAATTTCATCTGTTAATCAAGAAATTTTTCTATATGAATAAGTAAAACTTGTGTACACAAGGCCTACTGTGCCAGACCAAAAGTCCATCTAGTCCTGAAGCCCTGCTGAGGGCTAGATTTTTCTTAAGTATAGCATTGTCCAAGAAATTCAATGCAGTTTCAGCTATGGAATCTCATTTTGAATTTACTTACAGGTTATTCCTAAAACATAAACAAAAACCACAGCTAGTCAGAAGAAATATAAATCACAAAGCTACTTATTTGACAAATACAAAACAAGAATGAAAATAATAATTATTTGTAGAAATGAAGGCATTTTTCATTTCAGGAAGAGATGTCTTATTCGTGTTTGAATAAAAAGAACAAATAAATAATTGAAATTTTTATTTTGGCCTACTAATTAGTAACCCTCCCCTTGTCTTAGTAGTTTTTTTAAGAATTATGCTCACAGAGGAAAATTATAAAGGACATGCCAGTGAGAACTGGCCTCCTTGTGCTGTTCTGCAATGACTGCAGCTAAGCTGCTCTGTGATGGGAGAGTAGAGCTTAGGAGTAACACTGGCACAACCAGGTTCCTCCAAGTGAGGAGCCAGCATGGACTGGTCAGGTACTGGGCCAGTGTCTGCCATTTTCCAGCTGACTAACATTTACCTGATTCTTAGGCTATTTGCAGGAATGAGAACTGCAGAGAGGTATGGAAACTTGAGGAGTCAAGCCCAGGACAAACATAGTAAAAATATTTTTCTTTCGCATCAGTCCCTTGGAAACCTACTTTTCAGATGGTTATTCAAGTTCAAACTACCCCATCTGGCAAGAGATTTTAGATTAATCACAAATGAGAGCAGCTCATCAGTAAATGCAAAGTGCAAAAGGAGAAAGAAATGGATGTCACTGGATTTGGAGTGATCCAAAACAGGAAAGCAGTTGTTCAGCCACTGCCTCCCACTTCAGATCATTGCAGGAAACAGTACAGCCCTAATGAGAAGGAAAGAAAGGGCTGCAAATCTCAGCCAGAGGCAGAAGGATTTCCCTGCACATGTAACCACTTAGCTCTGCAGCTGTGCTGACAACTTGTGCCCCAAATTCAGTAAATACTAACCTTGTCCCTTCCTCACATCTGAAAGAGAAATACACCTGCACACATGGCTGACAGCAGCATCCTGTGCTACTGTGGAAGCTGAAGCAGAATTCTGAACCCCAGAGCAGTGCTGAAGCATTTCCCTTGTGCTGGTAGAGCAAAGGCTGCCTCAACAGGGACTTACTGCTTCTTGTCCCATGTCTCTCCAGATGTGCTTCTGTCAGGGGCTGTTTACACGCCAGCTCTGGTGTGTACATTACCATTCTGTGTGTAGTGCACTGCAGTCTCATTTGGAAGCTTCCCCTGCTGATCTGGCTGAGCTGACAGTGTGCTGCAGGTGTTTCACACGTGAGCAGATGGGGAACACTGAGACCAAGGAGGTTGCTTCTCGCTCCACATCTCATTTTGCTCACAGTGGGACGCTACTTCTCTTTCCCCATCAGATGCATGGAGTTCTCTTTTCTAGTGCTACCAGTATAGGTCCAGGAGAGTAGCACCTGCACTGGCAATAAAGAAACATGAAAAAAGGAAAGTTGATGCTGCTTAGCAGAAAGGAAGATAATTAATCTCCTAAAAGGAAAAGACATGATCTTTCTCTACTATACATTTTAACACCAATGCCTATAGACATTTCGTTTTGATTTCTTTTAAGCCATGTATGTACAGAGGTTGCTGGCTTTTCTTTCTGGATTATTTGAGTTATTTGTTAGTGTTATTTGTTAGTGTCATGCTGCATAAATGGGTCAGTCAGCACAACTGTACTTAGCAGCATCTGTACATACCTTTACAATTTTGCCCCCTAAATTCACTAGAAGTAAAACTGGAAAGACAACTCTATGTCAAACAGTTAGTATGTTCAAATAGGAACTGAATCCTGAGGCCAGTTGATTTTGTACTTTTAGATGTACTTGTTCACTCCAGCTGCTGTGCTGCCTTCTCATACTCTGACTTCCTTGTCAGGGTATGTGTGCAGGGTTCCATTTTTGCACCTGCATTATTAGTAAAATTCTCATTAGTTACAATGGTTATGTCCAAAGTGCACTGATACAACCAAAAAATCTAACCATCTTTAGAATTTGGCTATATGCTTCTAAATGTTGGCTGCAAGATTATATTGAAAATATTAAGGATCTCCTTTTCATTATTCAGATAAACATTTACTACTTCAGATTTTTCCCCCTAATTTTCTTTAGTTTCATTAGCACAGGAAACATCTTTATATGCTACAACTCTGAAAACTGGCCTTTTAGATGCAGGTTCCCAAATCAAAGTCTGGCTTATGGAAATGCTGTTAACATTGTATCTGAAGGAAATAGCTAGGCTCAGCTCTTAAATTATGACCCACAATGGATTCTTACATCAGTCTGTAAATTAAGTAAATCTGGAAATCTCCTAGAAGCAGTAATTATCCAACCCTATCACAGATAGCTAAAGTAAAAGAATACTCTGGAACAGAGTTTGAAGGAATATTTTGTAAAGTGGAAAATAACAAGTCCCTGCAAATCGAATAAGAAGATGTGATAATTCAGTATCTGGGGCTGCAATAGATTCTGTGTATTAAAAGCTTATTTTCCTAATCAGAGAACTTAATATGATTCAGAATAAGCATTTAAGAATCTCTTAAGGAGGGTGTATCTTCTAAGCTGTCACTTTTCCCACTTTGTGATAAATTAAAAATACTAATGCGTGGAAAAAGACCATTTGTTGTTGTTCTTCAGATGGAGGTTTCTCTGAGGCAGGGAGGGGAGTTGAAGGAGAAGACCACCCAGAGAGCTCCTGATCACTGTAGGGCTTTGGAGAAAAAATATCCAAAGATCAGCAATATCCAGGGAGCAAGTTATGTGGAATGCAGAAAAAAAACTTGCTATGACAGCTCACTGTGTCTCTAGGGGAAAATTCAAACAATATGTAGAAAATGATCACACAAATCAGATCAACTAATAACTACTTTTTGGCCTGATTTTTATGTCAGGACTTCCTAGTTATGTGATAATAAAATTAATTCCCGGGATGCTAGAATTTGTTTATGGTCCATCTAGAAATTCCAGAAATTTTGAAACTCCTTAATAGTAGTTGCAAATAATAATAAACAATTATTTCACAGATTTTATACCACAGCAAGTGTTTATGCAGCTTTCCAGTGTAGCATTGAGCAAATTGTACCTAATTGAGAACTCCTGGTTTTAATAATTTAATTAGGTGGGTTATGCAGTTCAGTACGGAAGGGAACTCATATATGTTTACAGAAAGTAGCCAGACCTGTACACTTGTAAACTTAAGTGTAAATAACCTAATAAAAGGCAAAGATAAACATATGTTCAACATTTTCTGAGATTATGTCTAGCACCAAAAGTCCTGAATTGTCTAACAAAATTGTCTAACAAAACACTAATCTCAGAAATGCTTTTAATGTTTTAAATTGTATTCCAAGGCCACACTGCTGTTGAGGCTTTTTTGACTATTTAAAAAGAAAAGATGTCTTACTACAATGGCTTACCTGCTACATTGGAGGAAAACATAATTTAAGGGTTAAAAAGTATCAAGAAGCTGTGAATTTACTATAGGTAGAAAGTGGTAGATAACAGGGAAGACAGAGTGTCAGGAAGGAGACTTTCCAACTTTCCATCTTTTGAAGAAGAAGGGATTAATACTTTCAGGCGATATGGAGAACCTGATGGATGAGTAGTCTAACCCAATATTGCAAATCATGAGTTCCCTTTCAAATTATGTTGTAGGGGAAGTATTCATCCTAATTTGTTCAACTTGTATTTCACAGCACAAAGAATAAAATAGTAATTCTTCCTTTTATGAAGACCCACTCTGATATATTGCATTTGAGCAAATGCTCAAGACCAACTTAGAGATCCCTGTGAGTTTAAATCTAATTGATAATGACAATAGATATTAAATTGTGTAATTCCACTGAGTTATAACACTGCAAATGACTTAACAATTTATTGATATGGCAGAATAAGTTCATTTACCATTTACTGCAGAAAGTGAAGCATCTCTTCATAGTTACAGTAGTTTTTTACTGTATTCTCCTTGAAATCAGTTTGATATTTCTGAATTGGGCACTTAAAATGAACAATATAATAAATGTAAGTATTAAATATCTAACTGGTGAGTTAGAGCCATTTTCTATTTAATGTTTTATGATATATTTGTGTTACATTGTCAGGGTATGCCTGTGATGTCAGCTTGCTGTGCCAGCTCTGCCTCTGTTGGATCAGAGCCACAGTAGGATGGCCCTTGGAGAGCTGACTCCTTTTATGTGGCCGTAGGAGAGCTAATTCCTATTCCGTGGTTTCTGTCTGGCTCAGATAAAGCTCAAATCTCCTGAAATGTACCAGAGTGACATACCTTACACCATCTTCTTCTCGCTGTAGACCTAGCTCTTGTGGGACAGTTGTTACACCTTATGAAAAGAACTTGTTAAAAAATTGAAACCACATCCTTGCAACAGAAGGAATTATGAGGGAAACAACAATATGGAAATCCAACACCTTCAAAGCAGTGTTATGCAGTCACATGTAAAATACCTGACCGATGTTCCTTATAAATAGTAAATATGGTCTCAACAAACCTATAGTTGTGTTCATGGAAAAGCTGCTTTCCTACCCATATGCAATCTGCCTCTTACTTTCTTACCTTAACTTGAAAGTAGCTTTTTTGTCCTCTGTGACAGAGCTACTGCAGTTTGCACATTCATCTTTGCAGCACAAGGCACTTTTGCTTGTGGTAGCCTTCAAGTTCTGGGTGTGACTGACAGCAAAAGCTTCAGCATCAGTTTCTCATCACCCAAAACCAATCCCGTTCAAAAATGGCCTTTAAATTTGCTGGCTTGTTCTGTGAAACAATCTGGCTGGCTGGCAGTGCAGGTGTTTGTGTAAGGACTTCATGTGGTTTAAGATTTGACAGACTCCAGTTGGTTCCCCTAGTTATTTGAGAGTGATGTGGCAACACTGAGTGGTTGCTGATGAACAGGTTTGCAGTGATCATGCCTCTGTTTTCTGTTTTTGTTTTTTGTTTTTATCTTTTCCTCAGGGGAAATCGCTCACATCAAAGAGGTTAACCAGTCTAGTGCAGTCCTACTAAAAGGATCACCTTGTAGCATGGAAGCAGACTCAAATCATTATACATACTTTGTAGCTCACTGATTGCCTGACTCAGAGGACAGTAGAACAAGATGTTGCATGAGCAAGGACCTGACTTGTTTTCTTTTGTGTATACTAAGGCATTACAGACTCCGAGGGACTCTCTAGCCTTTCGATGCCTCCATTTCGAAAACTGTCTGCTCACTTCCTCCTTCATATCAAGCTGGATCTGTGTCTTTTTATTTTCTGCAAGCTCAAGTACAGTGAAAAAAAAGCTTCTGCTAGGCACAGTTTATTAAAAAAATACGTCAATCAAAAACTGGAAGAAATGTAAAAAATGCATATATTAATAAATATACATATGGCATCACATTTATTGCACAATAAATTAGCACAGAAGGTTTCATTTCACTGATGTATTCACATTGAGAAAGAAAGCCTGTGTCTTTGTCTGTTGTCTGTATATTCTCTGTTAATGTTTCTTGCATTTATTTTTATACCATATTTAAAAAAAGAACACCTTTTACTCCAGATGTATTAAAGTTGATCCTTTCTCTGTAAATTTGTGTATGTTTATATTGTTGTTTTATCTTTCATTAAAAGATGCAGAATCTCTTTCCTTTGGGAAGTTTGAGATTTTAATATTGAAGCTGAAGATTAGTCAAGAGCAAAATAATCCCCAAAAGTTACACACCTTATGCTTTCTAAAAAGTGACATGAAATGGCATTTTCTTTCTCTCAGTGACACCTAATCAAACACACTTTATTGATGATCATTTACTTTTTCTTTTCTTTTTATCAAGCTAGCAGCAGAGAGACCTTTCCCGCTTGCTCATCATCGCATAAGCAAACCTTTCTTTAAGCCAGGCGTGTTCTGTAGCAGTGCAGCTGCGCAGCAATTCAGTCGCTACCCCAGACCCGATGGACTGGACTGCACTTCCTTAGGAATGGACATGAACAAAGCTGCCTGACAACTCAAGGGTACACTTGCTAAATAGGAAGGACAGTGCTTCTTTCTCCTTGCTCTCGCTTGCGATGCAACATTTTTAAGCGGAAAAGGCCGCGGTTTGGGAGCGCTAAGTGTGCGGTCTGTGGAGTAAAACTCTGGCAGCAACGCAGGAGGAGACTGTTGTTTTAATTCCAGGGCTCTGTTCAGGGATGCTGTTGTGTGTCCACTGCTGAGTTTACTCACACACAGACCTGTTGACAGATTAATGAGCGTGTGTTGATGTTACCTGTGAGACAGTAGATCTGGAGCTTCTGAAGCTAATCTGAGCTGGAACCAGAAGTCTGCTTGGCCTAAGAAACAGCACTGTCGACTGATAGAGGTGATGTAAGGGTAGGAGACAGAATCTCAGAGCAGAAAAGAAAGGATGGGAATTAAGTCAAATGACAAAATGCTAATACCTCCAGGGCATGGTAGGGTGCACAGGACAAACAAGCCCTTTTAGCATTGCACAGAATAGACTCAGGACAGCCAACTTTACTACCATCTGTCATGCTGGCTTTGGTTTGATATTGAGAATCTTGTTTCAAAGGGACTAGGAATCCTAAACATGCAAACACAAAGTGGGATGGTCATAGATACAAGCAGACAATCACCTTGAATGCCTTAATACCAGAGACATCTCATTGGGTGTTGGAAAACCACCTGCCAACCTGGCACCAAATTGGTGCCATTAGGGACAGGACTGTTGCACACAGCAGCTCTGGGCAGAAGGGAGCTGAGCTGCCTTCTGCAGGGAGCACTCACTCTCCATCGGCTCTGTCAGTAGCCTGGTGCAGCCATAACCAGGAATGCAGCATCTTTAAAGAGGCAGTCTGAGTGAACCCAGTACAAAATGTATTACAATTCCATGAATGGCTGTTCCCCATACTCTGCTCGGTTGAGGTTTCTTGAGGTTTGGGGTTTCTGTTTGTTCATTGTTTTCATATGCCACTGTGTTTCTGGTTTCTAGCTAGGATGACAATTACTGCTTTAAAGCATCTCTGTTTTTGTTAGCACAATAATAGTAAGCTTTTATGGAAATACCTCATCGGAACTGGGTCTTATGAAGATCTTAGCAAGAGTTCCATGCAGGTCAACTCAAAATACTCACAACCTAGGGAGGTCAGATGAATTTTACTGAGTAGCTGCACTGAATCACAGATCTTAAACTGAGATTTAATTTTACCACAGAAATGTGAGCTCTGAGACATGAGCTAGGGGCCAGGCAATCCACAAAAATCTGAGCTCTGCTTCACTTCTCACTGCCAAATAGAGATATTTATTTCCAAACTCCTGCTGCCACCAATTGCATCAACTGGTATATTGCCTCCTTTGCCTTAGTAGTTAACTAATTAGATACCACTGTCTGCTTCAAAGAATCACTGCCTTCAAATACCTAATGTTTCAAATTCAAGCATTAGGCATTTCATGCAACTTCACCCTAAGAAATATTTTTGTTTTTTTTTTCCCAAATCACTTTGCAACACCAACTAGTCTATAGAAAGTCATGGAGCATTTGTATTCCTGAACCCATTCTGTATTTATTCTAGTTCTTTCCTGTCATGGTTAACCCCAGCTGGCAACTAAGTACCATGCAGCCACTTGTTCACTCCCCCTACTTCCAGTGGGACTGGGAGGAAGAATTAAAACACAGGGGTTAAGATAAGAAAAATTTAATAATTGAAATAATTTATATTAATAATAACAGTAATCTTAATGAAAATGAGAGCAAGAGAGGAAGGAATAAAGCCCTCCACCCAAGACAGACGAGTGATGCCCAATTCAATTGCTCACCACTCGCTGACCCATGCTCAGCCCCCAACAGCGATCGGCTCCTCTTGACCAACTCCCCCAGTTTCTGTACTGAGCATGGTGTTCTGTGCTGTGGAATATCCCTTTGGCCAGGTCAGCTGTCCTCAGGATGCTCCCTCTCAGCTTCTTGTGCACCTGCCCCCTGGCAGAACATGGGGAACTGGGAATCCTTCCCTTGGGATAAGACCTGCTCCACAACACCGAAAGTATCAGTGCCTCACCAACAGTGTTCTCATGGTAAATGCAAACCACAGCACTGCACCAGCTACTAGGAAGAAAGTGAAATCTATCCCAGACAAATCCAGGACATTTCCTTTCAAGAAATATGAAGTCTATTGAATGGCTGTCTTTCTCTGTATTTGCACAGGATTTAACATGATGTCTCTAAAGTAGAACCAGGCATTACTAATAAGGATTTCAAAGTAGTCAGGGAGCTGTGTTAAGGTTTCATTTGAGCTTGTTCCAAGTGATACAACTCCACTGTTACATGAGTGAACTTGGCCCAAACAAAATCAATCCTACAACTAGAGGATTTTTAAAAGCTTTGTCTACAATCTCCTGATACTTTACCTCATCACTGTCATCAGCGAGTGAGTAATACAATTCTGGGACTGGAAACTCCAAGCAGGCACAAATTTCCTTTTGCTTCCCCACAGAGAAAAGCTAAATTTGTTTTTCCAAATTTATACAAAGATCCACTTCAAGAATTAAGATTATCTCAGATAAAGGCATGCTTGTACAATAACTGAACAGTTGCAGTATGACTTTGGTTACACAACAATTTACCAATTAAGAATGTCAGTGAGGCCACAAATCTGCTGAGGATAAACAGACCAAGAGAGAAAATCATTCTGAAGGAACCATATTTCTTGTTTTCTAGGGAAAAGCCATCAGTCAGTGCCTCCTGGCTCTGCCCAAGGAGCTTAAAACCCCCACGTGTGATATTAATAGTAATATTCCTTAAAATAACTGGTTAGGGCTGGAAGTTTTCATCTGAGAGTTGGGGTTCATCAGTCAGTCTCTTTCCCCAAACATCCTTGTACATAAAACAGCTCTAAAGCCTACAGGATGAATGCTAATGCACACTTCAGATGGTTTTGTGCTCCCAGATCAGCCTAAGAAGGAAAATGGCTGGTGGGGGAGGCAGAAGACACCCTGGCACCTACCTAACAACAGCAAAATATTCACCCATTCTTCTGTAAGAAGCAAGTAAAAACAGTCCTTCAACCCTAGAAAACCAACGAAGGAGGAAAAAGGCCTTGTAATTGCAAAATGCTGAGCCAAAACAGTAGTGGAGACGAGCCAAAAACTAATGAGTTGAAGGTGAACACAGGACTAAGAAATGGGAATTAATTGTGGTGACCAGAACAGAACTGACAGGGGAGGAGAACTGGAGAGCTGAATAATTAGGAGCAAGAGAGGCAGAATGCAGCTGGTGGATTGCCAGCCTGTTGCCACAGCCATGCTGAACTGGAATTAAAACCTGAAAAATCAGGCAAGATCAACTGTGACCAGTGCCTCTAAACCCAACAAGAACTTTTTTTTTCATCTAGAAAGCAATACTGAATAATAATAAAATAGCTAGGATTTCCTTTTCCAAATTTCACCCCTAATATTGTCTGAAATCATGAGACATAAATGCCAGATAGTCTTCTAAGAAATAAAAAATAGGAGGGCAACAACCAGAAAACAAGACCTGTAGGAATACATTTAGGATGTTATTTATCAAAAAAAATTAAAGCCAAAGCAGACCACCAAGTGAGGAAAGGCTGTTTTGATATGGAACTGGAACTAGAAGTAGGAAAAGCCAGTGATTTATTTGTGGCTCTTCCAGTTATTAATTTTTATGCATAGTGAATAACAGCTCTTTGAATTTAGATTTTAAAACTGACATATTTTTTATATCTCTTCTAGCTAAAGATATCGTGCATAGAACTAATACTGCACTTATTATAGTAGGTGCATAACACTTAATATAACAGGGCCATAAAACATAGGAATTTTTCTAAAAGAATTTTAATAGCTACAGGGATTTAAAGAAAATAAGGTTTTGATCCCGACATGTTCAAGGGAAATTATCAGCAAATTATTTGAACATATTTTGTGTCCATAGTCCATTTAAGCAAGTTGCTAAGTGGTTGTGACTCACACCAGTCTGCCTTTTGATCTGACTGTGCTGAACAGATTGCTTTATTCTTCTGTGAACTGAAGAAATGGTGAAGTCCCAATACTAAAGAGGTGAAGGGGAAGAGAGGATGAGTTCTCTGAGGCTGGATTCCCCTCCTCATCCTGTTGCAGACTGTGGAGTCCCCAGGTGGCATGTGTACAATTCAAAGTGTTTTGTTTGTATAGATTCTCTCCAGACAGTCATTACCTCTGAAACTACAAAGTTTTGTTTCACTAATATCTATCCAGAATCTTCCTTGCTTTGATTTATCCCTTTATTTTTGACCAGGCTGCTGCAGTCACTACAGTAGTATGTTCCCAACATAAATGGACATTGCAACATTGCAGCCTCCTTTGGTTTTCTTCCCGGTGATCTCTGAAGTGTTGAGTGACTTTATATACTCTCCTCTGGGCCAGGGGTTCTTACAATTTTCTTGGAGATGGTGCTTGCAGGAGTCCCACCAGGGTTTTACAGGAGGAGGGCAGAGGATTGTTGTTGCACTTCTGCCCATACAGACAACTACAGGACTTGACCATTTTGCAGTTGATGGCCCTGACTGAACTGTGCCAGCTTATGTGGCACAGTGATACCCAGATCCTGTGCAGTCTAGCATAGATAGTTGCTCCCCTTTGTGTGTAGCTGACTCTTCTTGGGTCAGTGAAGTGCCTTGAGTTGTCTCTTGAATAGCATCATATTTTTTCAGACCCTCTTTCCCTTTTCCCAAGATCTTTTTTTATTGTTATTATTTTTTATTCCACCTGTGCACTACTAGCAGTCCTTTTATCTGGAGGTATCTTTATGTGACAGTGAGGAATCTGCTGGCCTGGTTCTTTAACACAAACCCTTTAATGAGAATGAGTACCATCATTATTTGCTGTAAGGGATCTGTATGTGTAAATTGCAAAGAAAAAATTGTCTAGATAATAAACTCTGAGAATCTGCTCAAATGCTAGATGATAGTCCTTATTTACAAGTGTGGACATGGACAGTAAATATCAAACAATATTAAGACACGATGGTAAATGTTACCTTGTTAGTGGCATTTGCACAATTTTTATTGTACTTTGTTCCCAAAATATACTCTGCTGCATTCACCTTCATTGGCTTTCTTTTTGATTTGAATAGATTTTGAAATCTCTTGTTAGATCCATCACAGATGTCATCTTTCAAAGGGGGTACTATTTCCCACCCTTCCTCTTAACCTGGCAGCTGCTCCTTCAGTGTGGGTATCACGTAAATGAGGCATTTCATTATTTCATTCCACCTTTTTATTTCTTTACCCATTTCATTTTTAAAAGATGAGTGGCAATGACATATTTCATGTGGCTTACTTTTCTACCTTTTTGCTGAGAGGAATGTATAACCCAAAATCTATGAACTTTTTTGAGTTCATCTCTTTTGATGCACTGTTCTTTAGACAACTTTTCTTTTAGATCTCTTTCTTCTCTTCCCCTCCCCGTCAGTAGCATCTTTTTTTAGGATTCTTCATATTTTATGTTTTTTTCCCTTTATTTCTCTGATTCTTGCTCTATTGATCTCTCCCACAATGTCTTATGGTGCCCAGTAATGTTCTTTGTACTTACCTTCTCTGTTTTATCCTTCTTGGAACTGAAACAAATTAGGAAAAAAAAAACCCCAAACCAAAACAAAAAGCATTGAAAGAAAGGCAGATCAGCGATAGGGCAGGGGCTGATGTGGATGTACAATGTGCCTTTGACTCTGTCCTGATCTCAGGGGACCATCCTTCTCCCAGCAGTCTGCCTCTTCCTTCCCCACCCTGTTCCCAGGAGCTCTCCACTCCTCCTACAGCCACTGCTCCCCCAGGGTGAAGGAGAAGGGGTGTGGGGCAATGTCCTGGGAGGAGGGTGCCTGTCCATGGCAGGGACATCCTTCCTTGCTGGTGGGGATGTGTCTCTGGGAACTTCAGGAGATACGAGGGAGGTCAGCTATTCCTTTGCTTTGGTGAATGGAGACGGACAAAAATGTGACTCCTCTGCTGCCCAGGACTGATGAAAGGAAGTGGCTACTTAGGCCATTCACTCCCAGCATCACAATTTGGAATAAGTAGGGAGCTTGAGCCTCTTCCATGGTAAGAGTGAGATGAGGGTGTCCACGGAGTGGACAATGCCTGTAATGAGTGCAGAATGCCTCTGCCTGTTATCAAAGAAAGTGTCTGTAGGAGGCAGGAATGAAGATTAAAGCCCAGGACTAGGAAATATTTCTAAGTCCTGGTCCAGGTGGTAGCTCCAGTGACACCAGTGAACAGGCATACCGAAGCTCAAGTTGTGCCTAAATCACAGATAAAGTTTTTTGGGGGAGGAGGCACAAATGTGGGATTTCATCAATGGCTAGAGTGAACCTCTGATACAGTTCAGACAATTGGATAGACATGCTCAGTTAATGAGGGAATTGGTTTCCAGAAAGTTGTTCTTAGGGAACTGTTAAGTTTTCAATTCCTAAGTCATTTTGAGGGACTCCATTTCTCCTTCCTCCATCCTTTCTGAAGTAGTTCACCAACCCTTCTTGACTAGCAAGGATTTGCCTCATCTCTCTTCCCTTGATTTCCTTCTCAGCTGTTTTCCTAATCCTTTTCTGACAGTGTGAGAGACCCCAGCCATAAGAGAGTAGCTGAATCTGCTCTCCCACCAGTGCATTTGTGTGCAGAGTGGAATTTTCACTTCCATCCTTATTTTTGTCCTGTAATGAGAAAATTGAAATATTAGACTTTCACTTCGTTCCAAAGGGCTTCTTCCCAGTGCAATTCCCATTATACAGACCCACATATTCTACCTTTTCTGTATACTTGTGGTATTGGAAAAAAAAAGACATATCCCACCCCCGATCAGCTAAAAAAAACAAACATGGAAGATATGATTTTTAGATATCTCTTCTGCTGCTGGTCAGAGCTAAGTGGAACAACAGAAAAATGCTTTCTCAAACCTCATTGCTGTATTAAAACTATATTCTGGGATTCCCATCTGCAAGAAACACTGATTTTTTTCCTGCCCCAAGCATACTTCCACTGAAATCAGAGATGTGAAACCTTTCAGAATAGCTTTAAAATACAGTTACCCTTTGTTCCTAAAATTGTGCTTGTTATAGCTGGATGTCAGTGGTGGAATCTCTTTGGTACAGTAGGGTGGGCTAGTAGGGTGGATTTGAGGGGTTTTTTGAAAGATGGTTTGGATTTCTCCTGCTTCTTCTCTCACCCCAGACCACAGGATGTGCTGGGAATGCACCTTTGTCTCTAGAAAGCCTTTGAAGACAACCTCTTTCCACAGAAAGCATGGACTAGGCAGAGTGGCTTTGATTATTTTCTGTCTTTTAATAAAAAAGGAAAAAGCAAGGGTTTACAGGCCAGAAGACTTCAAGGAATATGAGAGAGAAGAGAGAGTGATAAAAATAACAAAACCAGGTGCTTTTATTGTACATCTAAATAATGCTTTTGAGTATGTTACCCTCATAGCATTGCAAAGGAAAAAAAAAGCCAAGAAAGAGGGGACAAGACAAAATCTTTCCATGCCCAGCGTGGTGAAGACCTCTGATATTCTGATGTTGCCTGGAGAAGCTTCATCCTTTTCAGATCCTGAGAGCTTCTGCACCAGGATGGAGGTCATTACTCCTCGTTACTGAGGCCTTGCCATCTTGTGTGTGCAGCAGCTGCTCTACCAGAGAAAATCTGTCTGCAGCAGTCAGCACCGGTCCTTCATGTAACACAGAAAGGCTTTTTTTAGCAACTCCATCCCCTGCATAGTCCTACTTTCTGTTTTATAGGTACTGACATGTCAGGACCTGCATGGCCAGTGTATCAGCACTGATCTGCTGCACTGCTGCTGCAGGAAAAATGTGTAATCTGAATGGTATTACTATGAATTGTGTAATGCTTGCTACAGAAAATATTCATTAGAGAAATTTACTGGATGGGACAATTTTGGTATTCATTATAACCCATTATTTGAGAAAACTAAATAGAGCATAAAATCAGAAACAAAAGAAGGAAGTCAAAGCAATTTTCTTTACCACAGTAGAGAAAACTAGTTAGGTATTATCTGGTGATTTTTTTTTTTCTTCCTTTTTTCCTCCCGTAGTCGTGAAGTGATCATATACCTCTTTTTTCTATTTGACATTTTCGGTTTTCTTTCACGCTGAGTCTCGCTGATGTATGTGCTGACAACCGATCGATATTCATCGGAAACAACTAAACCCGACATGCGGCTGCTGCACACGCTGCGCTGCGGCGATGGGGGTGCGGCAGTGCAGCAGCTCGGGGCTCCCCGCGCAGCCCCAGCCCCGAAAGCTCGGCCGGGTGCGCGGCCGGGCGGGGCCGGGGCAGCAGCGACACCTCGCGGGTGCGCGCGGGAACCGCACCGGGATGCGGGATCGGCCGGGGGAGCGGCGCCCCGCGAGTCGCCAGCGCTCACACCGGCGCTCCCTGTGCCCTCCCCGGCCGGCGACAAACGGAGCGCCTCCCGTCGTATCCCAGCAGAAAGACCGCGGAAGATTTTTGTCAGGTTACGTCAGAGGAGACCGTCTGCTTTTAAGAGGGTTCCTGGGAACCAGTGTCGCTGCACTACATGAGTTCCTTCTAGGATGTTGGGGTTTTATCAAGATATATTTGGTTTGTCAGAAATTTACTTCAGTAGCCAGTGGCACTTGGTTTAAGAAGAAAAAATCAGAGCGCTGTGCAACCAAACATAAAGTACCCCCAAAGGAAGAAGAAATAGTGACAGCCATGGAGCAAAGCCAGTACATCAAGGTCTGATTCGAGTGGAGACATGCAGAGGCTGAGAACCGATGGAATAACCAACTCTATTCTACTAGTTTCATGTCCCCAACAAAGACAGCCCACCTTCCAGCTGGCTGCCCAAAGGGAAGGGGAGCTTGGAAGTAATGCATGGGAGCACGTAGTTGTTCTTGTTTTCCTCCAGGGCAATGAGATTTTGGACCTATGATCTGTAAGCAAACAAGCTGTTCAGAAGGAAACCCATTGCCATCTACTTCTGATTTTAGGGAGAACCTCTTGACAAAGGCCAAAATATAACTGCTTAACAGCTGCCAGACTGCAGTAGTATGGTCTGTATTGCTCTCCACGCTTCATTCATTCTTCATTTGTTCATTTCTGTGTCTTGTTAAGAATGAGAAACCAAATCTAAAAGCTGTGCTTGATTTCCCTGGGCTTCCACCTGCACAGTTGCATTGATTTTGGTTTTTTCTCCTCTTCTCCAGAGCCCCTACTGCCTCTGACGGACTTGCTGAGAAACTCTGACCCTGTATTTCAACCTTTTTTAATCTCAATTTTTTTTAATATATATTCTATTCCAGCTTTACCAAAGAACCTGCACTTCGCCTGTAAGGACAATAGGCAAACCATGATTAGGCACCTATTGACCTCAAGCACTGAACTATTTTGGGGATGTTTTTCTCTTGAGAATCATGTATGAGGAGGATCTACTCTTCAGTTTTGAAATCTGGAGGATGAAAGAAATAATTTCTCTCCATTAGTAATAGACAACTAACCTCCATAACATAATGTTTAATGAAAAATACTTTAAGTATTTGTATGTAATATTGTTTTATGTCTGGAGTTGATATTATGGGGAAAAATTGTCCTGGCTTTAGGGGATGGAGAGGAAGTTTGTCTTTGCTTGGATATATAGCACTACCCTTTGGGATGGTGTCATTTGATAATTCCTGCCACATGTTCCTATGAGTAGGATGTTTTTGTTTCCTTACTGTGTCTCCCCTCAAGTCCTACTGGGTAATATTTCAGATGGTCACGGTCAGAAAAGGCATGTGACAACTTCCAGATGTTCAAATAATCAAAGCAGTCTGCAGATCTAAGGGAGCACACCAACAAACAAATGGAGGATAACTTGAAGGGCTGCAGTCTAGGTGGGGGGTCACGTTCAGAGGTGGTGTAGCAGGCTGAAGGATAGTCTTTTATTATCTGGAGAATTCACTGATGTCTAGATCATTTGCTAAAAATGAGGTAGTCTGATGATGTGGCTGGGCAGGCAGTAAAAACCTAAAACACGGGGTCTGGTTGTGGTTTTCCCACAGCTTGGAGCAGAGCTGGCTTCCCTGGGGAGCGAGGAAGGCTCTCACAGTGTGCCATAGCTCTGAGCTGAGCTGGTTTCTGGGCTCCAGCTTGCATGATGCATCTGAGACTAAGAAATGCCCTGCTGTCATCCACACCACCACAGCGTCAGGGGCTGCATCCTTGCTGAGCTGGTGGTGCCTGAGACAGCATTCTCTGTGTTCAACTGAGAGAGGGGAGGGCACATCTCAGCTCAGAGAAACGTGTGCTTCTGGTTTGCTCCAGCCTGGCTGGTATAGGCACCTGTTTGGGCACTAATAGCTAGTTCTAAGCTGAGTTTGGGGAGCCCTTAATCAAAGCCCTTCATCACCCCAGGTGATTTTTGTTAGTCCATCCTCCCAGCTTTATAGAAACAGACAAGACAATTAAAAACGTGCGGTGGGACACAGCATTCCTCTTTGGGAATGTAAAACCATTCATCATCAAGAATGAAAGAACTCGAATTAGTCACTGGCAACCTGGTATTTGTAGAGGTGACTGTGGTGCAGTGTGTGTGGAGCGGCAAGGAACGCAGGTTACTTCTGTGACACAGACCGAACAGTCCTGTCTCTGGTCACAAGAGGGACAATGTTCACTCCCCACAGGATCCTACAGTAAGTTTCCTGGTGCCTTTTCTGTACGCTGGCATTTGATGTCACAGTGCTGCATTGCTGGCACATCCTTTGAAACAGATGTTCTCTGCATCTGCCCGCTCTGTGTGCAACTGGCACAGCTCTGCTGGGAGATTGCTTTCCAAATCCTTCCAGCGATGGGAAGGGGCGGGCAGTATTACTGCTACTATTTCTACTACTACTAATTTGTTTGGAAACACTGCTGGCTCAAAACCTAGCTCAGCTTCTGATGAAGAAGGGAAGATCTGCTCATGTCGAGAGAGCTGCTAGAGTTTTGAACTGCAGGCTGATGCTTTTGAAGCATAACAATTTGGGACATTGCTACCAACTGTTCTTTCCCCTTGGTAATAAGGCTTTATATGACATTTTGTGCAATCCCATATGGGTCTTTTGCTGTTTGGGAGGTAATGGTGTAGTGTGATAGAAAATTGAGTTCCATGCTAGGAAAAGGAACAGCTTTGTGACAGTTTGTCCATCATCAGGGGCTGCTTTTGTCAGCTGGGTTCTCCATATGGCATTCCTGGAGCACCTGAAGAATTTCTGACAAAATTAGTCTTTGGTTTTGTGCAAAGAATACTTTTGTATGTATACAGAAGGGGAAAGACCAATACACTGCTCTCCTGAAGAATCAGACTGGTGCCTGTGTGCTTGGAGGGGCCTTAGCCTGAGGAGTGTGTTGGTAGCAGTGGTGGGGGCTTGGAGGAGACACATCACAGCATGGGCAAACACACAAAAGTGAGGAGGATGCTGCAATGCATGAGAACACTGGTACCTGAATGTGCTGCAGGAAAGTGGTGGCCATGAAGAATTAGGTCTGGTTCATATGACAGGTATCTATTTTGGCGGCTCATCTCTGTCCTGATCCACGTTCATAAGACTAAGCTAACAAGGTCATCATAATTAGTAAACTCTGAAAATATTGGAGGCCTGTATTCTTGTACTAGCTGGGGCATCAACAGCACATGCTTCCATAATTTATAATGTGGTTGTCAAGACTGCAAGCTCTTTGCCCAGGTCCATAGGGAAAGTTATAATTATGTATGTAGGGTATATTAAAAATGGAAACTGTTCATTGCACTGGAAGCCAACTCAGAAAGAACAGATGGAGAGATGTGATAAGGGAAATAAAGCTACTGCAAACCAGAAAACTGTGGGAGAAACAAACTAAGTGGCCTCAATCTACCAACTACCCATCTGTTGGTCATCCACCAATCTCTCTACCGGCTACATATTTGGATGTTACTGTTTAAAAAACAGACAAGGGAGCAGCATGTGGAGGTCTGGCTGGGACAAGAGGGAAGCGGCTAAAGGACCTTTTTACTGGCTGGTAAATTCATGCCTGGTCTCCCTTCAAGATTTCATAGTTTAGAAAGAATTTCAGTTTGTTCTTCAAAAGATGCGTCAGTCTGTTCCGGATTAAGAAGACAATATGCCTTCCACATTTACTCCTCCAGCAAAGACTGATTTTTGGAGGATTTACTAGTCATTTCGTTTCAGACACATTTCCTAACAAATTGACTTTCTTTGTGCTTCAACTTAGATTCTGTCCTTCCTGAATCCTATAAGGCTCTCTGTATGGTGTTTGTCCTTTCATGGTCATTACTGATACATACTCACTGCACTTACTGTGCTCTACTAAAATTGTTTTGTCAGGGTAAAAATTGCAAATTAAAACGTTCTCTAAGAGGGAGGACCCCAAATAAAATTTTATAACAAAAATTCCCCAATCACTTCCAAGCAATTTAAAATTGAAGATAAATCTTTCCTTTACTACCAGATGTGATTTTCCCAAAGCTTCAGACATGAATAATCTCTCCGAATTTTCCAGCTATTTCAGTATCCTATCCAGCCTGTGCCTCTACCACCTATTCAGGAAAATTAGCAAACAAGGCCAATGTCTGACATCTTTATCCATTAAAATCAATGACCATACATTGATAATTTCTTTTTTCGGTTTTCACTCCCTTCCATTGCTTGTTTGCAGCTGAACCTCCATTTTCCTCTCCCCCTCGGCCTTCTTTTTAATGGGAATCTAGGAAGTTCCCTCTATTTTCCTTTCTCTGCCTTTTTTTCTTTACAGTCTCTAGTCTCTTTTCCTTATTTTAGTAGCCATCATTCTCTGTTGACTGCAGATCTTGGCTATATCCTGATAAAGTCAACAAAAAGGTTTTCCCTGGAATTTCAGATGTGTTTCCATATTGGTTTTTCTTTCCACTCCTCTCCTTTTTCTTCTTGATGCCTGGCTGGCCGTTTAAACAAACATTTTCAGAACAACTTGTCCTCAGCTGACTAAACTGGTAAATAACAGATAAATATAGTTTCAATTGGGAACAGCTTTCTGGCAAAGGATGGAGAACAGCGCTAAAGAAGAATTTTTCTCACCTTAAATCATGGGACCTGGTTGGTTAAATTAAAACCATTTACTTAACCTGCATGTACAACATGCAAACAGCAGGGATGTCCTTTACTTGTACTGATACTTTGTGCTGCCTACAGTACCCTTGCTGTTGTGAAACACAAATAGGCCACTTTTCTTTCTTTCTTTGAATCCAAAGCAACACAAACCTAATTTACATATTTAAGCAAAGGCCCAGGCTTTTTTTTTCAGTCATTCTTTTTCTTTTACCCACTACCTAGAAAGCTCTGTCACAAGCTTCAAGCTTCAACATGTAACAATAGAATTATAAATTCCTTGATGTCCTAAGGCTGACTACCTCCCATCGTAACTCAATCCTGCTGCTACACATTGCTGTCTTCTTATCAAAGTACACTTCACTGAGCATACAAAAGGGATGTTGCTATGTTTGTTAAGATTATAATTTTCATATTTGCTATGAAGCATACAGAGGACTTTTATATAGATTTTTATATGTGTTTATTCATGCAGAGGGGCTAGAAATCTAAATATTACAGTGCTTTTGATATATAGAGGGAAAATAAAAAAACAATTCACAATAGTAAGTCATTGTGTTTTTAATTTTTATTGTAATAAATTATAGCAATAGTTCACACAACCCAGCTATTATCTCAGATTGTGTCTCTACAGAATCACAAAAACAATCTGAGTCATCCTGACTTGATTCATGTTCAGTTCCTTTTTGGGAAGACTTCCCTCACCATCAGGCTGCCTGGTAGCAATTTTTTTTTCTGTGAAAGCTCAAATTCTGTACAACAGTCCCACAGCCTATGGTGGGTTCTGCAGCATGAATCATGGAAAATATGCATCCCTGCTTGTTTGCAGCTGGTTATTTTTGCCAAGGTCCATGTGGAAGGAGAGCTATGCAATTTTTTCCTCCATGATATGTGTCTTTTTAGCACTCTGATGGGAATGGATTAATAGAGACTTACCAAACATATCAAAAGATGCTCAACATTTCAAACAGGAAAAAGAAGTGGAGTGTGCAGAGCCAAGGCTGAGTATCAACCATTTTTAGAAAGAAAGTGAGTTCTTGCTTTATGAATAAAGCAAGGCACAAGAGAGTTGTTTCCCTTTTTCTCCCAGGGTCCTCTTCATGGCCTGTCACTAAATTCTTGTGCAACTTTTATTTTTATTTCCATTGTGGTTTCCATTTCACCTGAATATGTTATATGAATTGGTACATGCAGAATATATTATTTTAATTAGTTCGTGGAGCTGATTAATTAATAACTTACTGCCCTTACCTGAAAAGCATGACAGGAACACAGAAAATTATTTGCACTTGTTACCCTTCCTTACATCATTTGAGAGAGACCTCTCTGAGCTGAAAATGCAGCACAGTGCTTTATATAATACCTTAGACATGAAGTGAATAATAATGTGTGACTTCAGGGAAATGAAGGTACACAGAGTACCAATGACACTGGCTAATATTTGTGCAGTTAAACAGTTCAGCAGTGAGCAGCCTCGCTTCTGACCGTGTCCTGAAAAGCTGTGGTACAAATTTTACTGTCAGTAATAGACGCATAATATCATCACTGAAAACCTTACAATGATTACAAAGATTACCAGATTCCTCCATCTAAAATGAGGACTGAAGGAACTTTAGAAGCAAGAAGTTGAAGTGTTTGGTCATTTGATGTTGTATGACTGAGCAATCGGCATTTATCTGGTGGACAAAAGTGAAGTCAGGTGCAGAGAAGCAAGTTGTAGGGGCTGTATGAGCTGTGGGGAGAACACCCCACCAGGGCTCAGTGGGCTCAAACTGGGATATGGTGGTTCATGTCCAGGGCATTAGCAGGGTGTTAACTCCAGGAACAAAACTGGTTGGGAGTTAATGTAACCCATGGGAATATGCTTTTTTGGCATGAAGTCCTGAATTCCTTTGTGTGCCTGTTGAGCTCTGAAGTACAGTGTTTGCTTCAGGCACTCTTAAAGATTGATCAGAGATCAACCAAAAGGCTGTGAAGTGTCTTTGGATAGAAGTGGTAGGCACACAATCATTTAAGCATGCCAAGAAAATGTTTAAGGATTTTGGTTGTAGATGATAAGTATTTACTTCAGGACTAATGCTCTTCCAATCTAGCAAGAAAAGATATAAAAAGATCTGGTGGCTGTAGCTGGAAAAAAATACACAGGATGAAAAGGCTACACATTTCACCAGGGAAATACTTAGCTGCTGGTGTGGATTGCAAGAGGTTATTGTGGCTTTTCTCCCATTAGCAATTTTTAAATCGAGAATAGATGTAGTTGGGTTTTTTTTAATCTAAAAGATTTACTCAAGTTTAAACTGGATCAAATTCAAGGATGTTCTGTGTCCTAAATTATGTGGTTAGGTGACCACACAGTGACTCCTGGTTTTATAAGCTGAAAATCCTATTGCTCTGACAAATAGGGCTGGAGGAGCTTTTATTGTGATTGATGATGGATTCATGGATGCGCACTGTGTTTACTGGGGTCAGCACTCACCTTTCTTCCTTCTGAACCAGCTCTGCACTGACTGTCCAGGCTGCAGAACTGCACTAAGCAGACCTGTCCTGCCTAGCCCAGGGATGCTCCTTTTTCACTTATTTCTCTCCTCCCAGGCTGGAACCCCCCATTCCTTTTTCCGAGGAGCCAGGAGCCACCTTGAACCGGGGAACTTCTGTAGCGCTTTGAGAGTAACCATTCACAAAGACCTTACAGCTCTGAACTACAGCACGCACAAAGAACACTTTTTTTCTAACAACTACAAAATGCTGCAATAAGCTTTGCTCCAATGAAACTTCTATTAGCGGTAGTGGAGCTTGGTATGTTAGCGACCGAGGATTTGACTATCAGATAATTGCACTTATATGTTCTTTCCAGAACAACTTGCATTATTTAAGAAGAAAAATGAACTCCAGTCAAGCTGGTCAGAGGTTTTGAAATATTCAGATGCAGAGCTCCAAGCTTTAGCCACTGGGGTACAGTGCAAAGTGCTGCTAAGCAGGCAATAGGCTCAGGATTTATTGCAGTGACTGAACTTACAAATACAGAAAGTTCACAGGAAAGCCTGCTCTTGTGAACTTTCAACCAGCATTTGCAAACTAAGAACCCATAGATTACTTATATAATAAGTGGATGCATATGTCCAAATGTTTAATAAAGATACTATGTGAGAAGCATGTAACAAGTCATTTCCCTCTGCAGTAACAATATATTTTTTTCTATTGTAAACAGGACAGTCAAAATAACAGTTTAAATATTTTGAAATTTCTATGTTCAGATGATGATATTTTGACAACAATTATACCCAAAATACAGGCACTAGAATGGGAATTTTCAGGCCAGATGAGACTAAAATTTGGTAATGGCTGAATTCTCTTTAACTGTTATTGATAAATATGCACCATTAAACAAGACCTTGATATTAAAAAGTAAACTGAACTGTGCAATATGATCCAGTAAAACCTGTTTTTATAAGTGCTCTTTGTACCCTGGAAGACATGGGGATGGTAATACTATTGATTTTCAAAGGCCAGATCACCTGTTTCTGGTTACTTTGGCTAATGGAGTGTGCTTGGCCAGGAAAGGAGAACACTGTTTGGCCACAGTTGCCATGCACCTTACAACTGCCTGCTCCCTACACTTGCTCTCTCTGGCTGCCCTGCAAAGCCCTGATCACGAGTTACTGCACATGAGTTACATCTACACCAGCACAATAATGGTCATTTTCATCTCCTGGTTGCTCCCAAAGGTATGAACACAAGCTCCAGCCCCAGGCTGACACTTACTGCCCTATTGCCGGCACAGCCAGCTCCAGATCTGGAAGTCTGGTAAGATGAGTTGAAAGTACTGTTTCTTCCACATGCACTCATGTTCCAGTTGCAACTCAAATATATTAAAGAACTTTTCTCTCTCTAAATGTATCTTCACATATCTGCGTTTCAGATTTATGCTGTTTCCAATTCACTTTACATTTTGCATTATTCCAAATGCCTGCTTTAACTGTGGATATTTGGGCTTGATAAGAACAGGAGGGAAGTGAGGAGAGGGAAAAGACTAAAATGACTTGTGGGTGTAATAGTAGGGTTTCTCAACTTGGGTTTAGGTCTACTGAATCTTTGGCAGCACAATTTCCATCTCAGAACTGGAGTGGTGGGTGCCTATCAAGATTGGAAATTTCCCAGGATGAGAGCCCATTCTGTCCCACTGGCACTAACCGCACCTGGAGCATGAGGTCTGCTGCTCTATAAGCACAAGTCTGCTCTCTGACCTTGTTTACATCTTTTCACTAAAGCACACACAGAGAAAATACTTCTTTTGAGTCTAGCTAGCTCATCCTGAGAGGATGCAAAGACGCCTGTTCTTCTTGCAGCCAAAGGACTGTCAAAGCCTTGCATTTTTGGAAGAGGTAAGTGACAAAGGAGATGGATCTGCAAAGGTAAGGAAGACAATTCCTCAGAGGTAGAAATTACAGCACAACTCTTGTTAAATTCCCAAGCTCCAACTTTATGGATTACAGTGGAGAACCTCTGCCACACTAAATGCTGCTTTACTGCTGCTATCTGTATCAGGCAAGGAGATTCTACAGTACTTCCAAGATGCCACTTGCCAAAGATACCACTCCATAGGATACCACTCCATAGGATGCTATTAGAATAGCAGAAGGTGAAGCCAGGTGATGAAAAACACATTTGTCAAGAGTTTGGTGTGACAGACATCTATTCCTGAGCTGTCATGTGCTGTAGTATCTGTTTTACATTCCTACACAGGGTTTTGTAACAGTGAAAGGAAGTGGTCAATCCTTTCAAATTTGAGAGAGCCGTGCTGGCACTGATTTCTGTGGCTGCAGTCATGTGTCAAGAGATTATTTGTGCTGGCACAGTGAGTTCAATACATGTCTACATTCTTGATACTTGAATCTCAAAAACTTCACTAGATGAAGAGTTGCCAGTAAACTGTTATTTCCTCTAAGTACCAGTTCTCCATAGATATAATCATAGTAACAGCTATCACATTTGTGCTAACACTGGCCAGCAAGGATTGAAACCTTGGCCCTGTTGAAATCTTTGGTAAAGATTTGGCTGAGAAGTATAAATAGGTTTCCACAGACACACACAAGAAAAAAAAAAAGTATGGAAGGAAAATGAGGTCTGTGTAATAACAGTAAAATGTTTTTGATTTTCAACATCCTGGATGTCAATGTTCTTACTCTGTAAAAAGTTCAAATTTGTTTGTGCTGCAAGGAACCCCCCACAACAAAAGTTCACTCCTCATTTCCATATCTGTCTCCAAAGAAAAAATCCTGTCAGGACTGTGTTTTAACCCAGATGGTGGCAGAACTGCAGCCCAGCTAGATACCAGACAGCCCAATGAGGGATGATGGGGCAAGTCATATGCCAACTGAATCCCTTCTGGTGAACAAAGGGGTTTTGTTCACGTTTTTAAAAGCTGATGATGCTCCAGAGGGTGTCCTTCGGACAGAACGTTTCATCTTTGCAAAGGGGATCTAACAGGTGCCCTGCACTAATCAAAAAAACTTAGTTAGTTCCTTGGTTTTAATAGATTTTGGAAGCCAGGTCTGTAAAACAAATATCTGTGGCAACAAATCTCTAAACCATGAAAGACACTGTGGAGTATCAGGTCCTTGACCTATAAGCCACAGGAAATTCCAGACTAAATATTCTTAAAAGTTGAGTTGATCGTGCCTCATCTTTTTGATGACCATAGGAATTACTATTAGCATGTTACATAAGGATTCAAACATGCTGCCAAAAAATTAAAGGTTAAGTGAGATTTTTCCATTCTAGGCGCTTTACCTATTTCCCTTTAGAATTACCTTTTATTTATTAATGTTGCTGATTTATTTTAGTTGCCCACCGCTGATTTGCCCAAAAACGTGGGCAGCGTGAGCACCAGGAGCAACAGCAGATGGCAGCACCAAGCTGCTGGATCGGGGCTGTCAGCGCAGACAAGGGGAAAACACGAACTGACGCGAACAAACGCTTCTGAGAGTTTGTTTGCTTCCACATCTCCTTATTTTCTCCCCTTCCTTTGGATTTATTTTGTTCCCTTCCGATTTTTATACTCGCTATCGGAAAAATAAAGAGAAAAAGAGCAGCAGATGAGGAAAGTTGCTATGTCAGGTCGTTCTGTATTGATTTAGTAGAAGATGGTAAGACCTGGTGTGACCTGCTGAATAGATGACATGAGGTTATGGCCCAGCCTACCAGCACTTCACGTCCTATTAAACACTCCACAGGGGCAACATCTGGAGGGTTAAGCAGCTGCTGGGTAATGCAATTTTAAATACCACTTCATCAAAGTAATAGACTCCACAGGACCCTCTTGGGATCTGTACACTGATGTGTTCCAGGCTTTGTGTGCTGCAGCCCTTTTGTGTAACACATTAAGGAGACCCTGATAGCTCTCACTTTAGCAGAATGATAGAACCGAGGTTTGCAAATTCATCTACGGAACAATGCCTTGCTAAGACTCGGATCAAACACATGGCCTTTATTGGTTTTCTCTTTTTTTTCTTCCTCAAAGTTTGATACTTTGTGCATCCAAAATTACTGTAAGCTAAAGTAAAGATTCAAGAAGAATAGATTTACTCTTGAGTCTATTTTAACAGCAATGTATAAGCTTCCAAAGGACATCTCATCCATGCTTTCTGTTCTCCAGGGCAGTTACAGAGGAGGGAGCAAATCTTCTCTGTGCTCAACATAACCAGCCAAGCTTTCCATCTGAATAACAAAAGGATTCCTCAGGCCCTTACTAGACCTGGCTCCTCTCCTGCATTCTTCAAATACAATCCCTAGCTCCAGCAACACAAATCATGAAGGAAATGTGGTCTCCAATTTGGTCGACCATGGAGGCTGGTGCCACCATCTAGCTGCAAATCAACACACCTGACAGCAGAATGGTATGCAATTTTCCAAAATAACTCCTTCCACTGTTTCAGAGCTGCTAAGCAACAATTAAGAGAAGTTCCATTAAATAATTAATTAATCACTTTAGTCACATTGAATAATTAATCACTTTGAGAGAGGACAGCCCAATAACTTTTTCTATTGCCTGCTAATGCAACAGTTGCCTTCTGATCCTGAATCCAGTGAAACCCTTAGCAAACACAGATCCCTACTTCTGGGCAGGCAAAATTTGATAGCTGTCACTGATTGAACTTCCTCACTATCAGGAGCATATGGAAGGACACTTGGTAACTCCCTTCCAGGGAGAAAAACAGGGTAAAACTTGCAGCCAGCATAAGCCAGCATCCTTTGGCTGAAGCCAAGGGAAAGTTGGCTTCAGTTCTTTCCAAGGGAGTGTCTGCCCTTGGTGTTGCCCTTACTTGGAGGTCCTTCTCTCTGCTATACTGCAATCATTTGAGATTAAAGGGCAGAGGAAAATTCCTCAATCACCTGCCATAGTTTTCTGGGTAATTTTCTTTGTGATGCCTTTTAAAGGCATCCCCTAGTTATAGGGGAGCAGGAGGAGTTATGAACCTGGCAATAGCCACCACTGCCATTTTATTTTTGTTGTTGGGTACTTATAAACTTTGGAACATTATGGAGAGACAGAGAAATGGCTTGTTTTATCTCTTTCTCTACTGAGCTATACAAAACAATCTTCAGCTACCATAATGTCAACAGAGGCACAGCCCTGAATTGTCTCTGAAGTGTGTGCTGTAGCCTCACTTGACATCCCCTGTGCCATTCCTGCACAAAGTGTTTATATCAGGCAGTACTCTACCCACAGACGATTCTATTAGGTAACTACTCTTTGGAAATTGTAACATTTTTTGAATGCACATATACGAAAGATGCCCTCCTCTCACTAAACTAGTTTGTGGCCTATGCTTTAGAAACAGAATCTATTAAGACTGCAGGCATATGAGCTACTGTAATTTACTTACTGAAATTATTTTCCCTCACTTATTACTGCTGAGGACACCACGGCTGCCCTCCATCTGTGGAGAGGTCTTCATAAGAAAATGGGGAGCAGTAGGGAAACAGCATGGATTCTCCAAAGAATGCCTTAGTTTATTTATTTATTTCAAATGTCTTTCATGTCTTGGCTTTGTGCATCTTTTCCAAGAAGCAAATGCTTCACAGATGGAAAGAAGCAATTTTCAGTTGTAAAAATTCTAAACAGTTCAGGTGAAATGAAAAACAGAACTTCTTGGAGACATGCCAGCTTTTTTTTTTTTTTTTTTATTATTTTTTACTTTGATTGTAAAAATATTCACCCACTGAATAAAAATATTCTGGAGGTGTCCAGACTTTATAGCATGAGAAATGCCCTTCCTGGGGTCTAATCCATGCCTGAGGTATCACTGCAGATCGATCAGAAAGGAAGGCTCCTATTTCCACATAGACTTTACACATCTGCACTGATTTTCTGCAGGGTGGATCCTCAGTAACCCTGCTGCAAAAAGTTGAGTCTTATATAAACCAAGCTTATGCTGGCATAGCTCCTCTTCTGCTAAATTGTCATCAGGAAAAGGTCCAATTTGTCCACTGATACTCTGTTTTCTGTCAATTCATAACGTCTAGTAGTGAAATTAGGGAAAAAGATCACAGTCGATTGGTGAGAAAGAGTAGTGAGCTTATTTTTGGATTCCTGCTGCTGATAAAACCCTTAAGGATTTATGGCAGATCAAATGAGCAGGAGCTTTAGTAGATACCCTCATAACCTTTGGATAGTGCACACTGCCTATGAGGCAGTTAAATCTAATGCACACTCCCCATGGGGAGCTTAACTCATCCTCCAGGACATCTGCCTTGGAGCCAGACACCCAGAGCCAGACACCTACGCATACATGGCCTCCCATGTGGAGACTGAAGCACAGCAGTGGACAAAACAGTATTTGCCTAGCACTGCTGGGGGCCACGAGTATGGAGCTGGAGCGATCCCCACATGGGGCAGGCATCTGCAATGAGCGGAAAAGCACAGGGCACCGGAGCAACTTCTGGGGGCTGAGGGGGTGGGTCCTGGGCTCCAAATCATTTGGGACCCTCAGGATCAGAGACTAAGAAAAGTAGAGAAGGTGGGCTGTAATCATTAGCTGCTGCAACGTCTTGGGGAATGCAGGTCTGACCCACACTAATGCCAAAAGCTCAGTCACTGGCGCCCTTTGGATCTTGCAGGGGATTTTACAACGCACGTTTGACATGCATGTCGTGCGAGGGCCTGCAGGAAAACAGCGAAACACTCAGCAGTGGGTGCTGAATCAGGGTCTGAGTGTGCAATCCAAGGTTATTTGCTATAAAGTCTAGGATATTCCCTTAAAAATGTTAAGTTGTGCAGGAAATGTCTGGTTACTTGTGTAACTGTTTGCAAGATATTCAAACTCATCAGGCTCTGACTCCTAAGTCTTATGACAATAATACATTTTCTTCCAGACGTGTTCAGTTGCGTATCTGATACACATATTGCTCAGCCAAAATGACTTGTTAGTGATTTATTTGGAATATCCAGCCTTTACCATATGACATCACCTCCTCAACTTGATGAAAAAAAGGTTTAGACTGAATTCTTCCCATTAAAAATAATGGGGCAATGGTTTCTTGATGCCAATATTTACTGATATCAAAGAAAAATATTGTCTTGGTTATTTGTCTTAATTTAGCCCAAAGAGTACACAAAGCACAGTGTACAAAAACAATATGTTCCTTCTTCGAAACCAGATCATCACTTACTAATTGCTATATGATTTTAATGAAAACAGAGGCATGATTCAGTTATGCTTCATAAAAATTATCTCACTATATTTGTTTAGTTTCTTACCCTGATTGATAGAGGCCATGTAAAATTACTTTCTATATCTGCCTTCAGACAGAACCTCAGAAAGATTGCTTTTAAACTGTCCATAACACAAAATACAGGACAATGAGACCCAGATCCTTTGCTAAGTTATGTAAGAAACAGTTACATTATGTCTATGTAAGTGTATATATACAGGTAGAAAAATATGTACTCTGTGTGTGTGTGTGTGCATGTGCCCACACATATATAATAATTTTTATACTTTAATTAAATCTTATGGATCTCAATGGTATTTTAACATTCCTAAAGTTCAGGTGTTGGATTTGGATACGTTTTGCACAGATCGTTCAATGTATCTAAACCCAGTATAAAATCCAATGCTAGGGCAAGTTTATGTGAGAACTGATGCTCAGAGAGAATCCTTTGCTTATGAGCATGGGCCTGGAGGCAGAGATGTGCCTTACCTTCCTGTGGCTTTTTTCCTGTTTAGAAACTCACGTTTAAACCCAAGTGTTGCAAACTCAGATAAAGCACCAGGGAAAATTAATTTCAAGTAAGGACTGACATGTGAATAGCTAGAAGACTTTTTAAGAACTAGTCTGGTTCCAGCACACCAGAAAAAAAGACTTGAGCCCAGATTTTTTACTGGGGACTCTAGGACACATTTGACTATGGATGAAACTGCCCCTTCTCTGTTGCCTTTCCATTGCTTAAGAAACCTTTACCAGAAGTTACAAATGCATTTTTCTCAGACCTTTCTACCACAGCACCCCTCGTTTACAGGCATTCAGCAGATCTTTGCTTCCACCTACATTGGAAATTTCTCCTCCTGCCTCCTCCTGAGCAGTTCCCATTCCAGGCTCCTGCACCACGGGGGGTGGGGTGCAATGGGAACCATGTTCTGTCAGTGCCAAGCACATCAAAACCCATTAAATGATGACTCCTGGACTTCAGTGACCATAAACAAGCCCAAACCCTGCCACACACATCCAAAACTGACTTCTAGCCATAGCTCACACATTTCTACTTCTGTGGGGAAGGATTAGGGAGGATTTCTGCATGGTTGCCACTAGATGGAGCGAAGCCAAAACTGTAGATTTTGTTAGTCCTGTGACGGAAACACATTGTTTCCCTTTATAGGTTTGGGTTTTTTGTTGTTTGGGTTTTTTTCTTAAATAAGTCTATTAAGCTGAGAAGCAAGCCTGTCTGGTTCTGGAGTGAGAGTGCCCTGTTAATGTTAGTATGCTGCTTCAATTTGTAATGTGGGTTTACACAAAGCATTGATGACACGTGGACTTTCTATGCTGTACACCGGAGAACTGAAGTCAATTCTTGAAAGATTGGTTCCTTTCTTTGTCTTCCAGCACCCAATTCAGGTGAATAAATAAGGAGTTTCAGATATGGAGAGGGTCCTTGTGCTGTGAGTACACGGGCACACAGGTTCTATCTTTAGGCTTCTAACGCAGATCATTAATATCTGATGGTGCCGACAACTTTCAAAGAGTTTAAGCAATACTCCATCTTTCCTTTTTCTCTTTCACTCTGTTTGCCCACCTTTTGCACTTGTCAGTGTGTGCATCTAAACTCCTGTCCTCTGCTCAGCTAATTATATACTCATAATACATGGGGAAATCACAAGATATTTCTTCTTGGTGTGTAGTATATTGTCAATCACTGTTTTCATAGCACAGTTGGTACTCCCCAATGCGCTCAGCATTGCTCTACACCATCTAGGGGACTTTGGTTATTGTCTTAAATGCCAGGTGACACTAAGGTAACAGTTAGAGTTTCTGAAAATCTAGTACACACAGATGTGTACTTTGAAAAGTGCAGTGCAATTTGAATGGTGAGTATTACAATACCTACTTAAAGTTCATTACATTGTGGTTTTTTAATTATACCTAATCTGCATATGCCTGAAACAGCTGAAGTCCCTGAAAGTCCAAGTGTGTTTTAGGAACTGTTTTGCTTAGAGAATAGAATAGAATAGAATAGAATAGAATAGAATAGAATAGAATAGAATAGAATAGAATAGAATAGAATAGAATAGAATAGAATAGAATAGAATAGAATAGAATAGAATAGAATAGAATAGAATAGAATAGAATAGAATAGAATAGAATAGAACTACTTGAGTTGGAAGGGACCTACAATGATCCTCTAGTCCATCAGCCTGACCAAGGGCTGACCAAGTTTAACACAGGTTTAAGGCATTGTCCAAATGCCTCTTAAGCACTGAAAGGGTTTGGGCATTGAACACATCTCTAGGAAGCCCATTCCAGTGCCTGACCACCCTCTCAGTACCTACTAGACTCCTAAGAACATTTATTCCCTCCTACATTGTATTTGGCAAGAAAGTAAGCAATTTTTTCATACTCTTCCTTGAGTCTGAATACTAAGCTATTTTTCACCCTTATTCCTTCTGCAGCAGGAAACATTACTACTTTACAAACTTTAAAGGCCTTCTGTTAAGCAAATGAAAACCTTGCAGATCTCTGCTACTGCTAATATTCTTCCAGAGTCTGCTTGGATGTTACTTCTTTTCCACCAAATGAGGCTCCTTTTTACAGAACTCAGCAATGAAATGATTTAAGGCAATAGCTGCTCAGAAATCCAAATACAACTCGTCAGGAGCCTTTTAAAATAAAATTTTGTTGAGGAATGTTTCTGCTTGAAGAATAATCTTGTATTTTCTCCAGGAAGTTTTGAACAGATTCAGAAAAAATTAGAAACTTTGAAACATTAATGTTTCTTCTTTAAATATTCTGTTCCAGTATTTTTCATATTTTTTAAGAAAGCAATGAAATTACTAATTAGAACAAGAGATTATAAATATAATTATTATTAATTGATTGATATTTTGACTCTAAACATAATTTTGTTTGAGATTTTGAAACTGATTAGTGGAAATTACAAGACAGCAAAAAAGTTGACATTTCAATGTAGAGTGCCTCAATTTGACACAAAACCAGTGTTTCTGTCTGAAAGAGTCTTTCAACCTCTTTTAGAGAGGTCCCCATGTTGTGTCATGGCTTACCTCCCCATGTTGTGCATGCACACTTTCAAGTCTGCCAGAGTTTAATAATGAGGGACAGATTGTGAGATCTCAGTTGTGCAAGCAAAGCTGATTTTTTTCCATTCCAAGACTGGAATTGAAGTGGATCAAGGCAAGAGCCAGACATTCTCATCATGGACAGTAGAGGACAAGTGGGCAGGAATATAGGAGAAAAAGAGACAAGGACACCATTAGCAGTCCACGCTTGTTGTTTCTGAGACTTCCAGGGGAAAGGGAAACTGAGTGCAGCTGGGCTGCTTCCAGCCAGGATTATGACAACTTCCCACAACCCAGCTCTTCTTTCAGCAAAGCAGTGGAAACATCCAGTTTAGCCCTCTGGCACATGTAGTCTGATTTCTAACCAAAAAGCATGAATTTCTAAGCAATCAAAATTTTCTTACCAACACTTTAAGCTCCATAGAGCTGTCATATCATGACTTCCCAATTAGGAGTATGGCAAGGCTATCCCAAATACTACAGGATGCTTTGATGCAAAAAAATTAAAGGGTTCATTGACCCTTCCTCACTAAAAAATTTCTGATTATCTCCCTCTTCCTTGAAAATCCTGCTGGAGTATTGGTTCAGTATCACATCTTACGAACATCAGGTGCATCAATAGCTCTTGAAATTAGCATAGGCTTTCTTTCAGGGCTCTCACATATCTACTAACTATTCCTCATCCTATTTTCTTCACAATAGCTGGCACCACTGCATTAAAAAAATGTGCTACAAAGAAGTTTATGATTATTTGTTGCTTAGATGAAACATTGACTGTAGCCATTAGTATCCATATACATTTCTAATCTGCATGGGTGGAGGTATCTACAACAACTACCCAAGTTCAGTTTCTTAAAAATCACATCAAATACAAAAGTCTTCATGAGTTTTTTTGATACTCAGTGGAGAGAAAGAAGCATGTTTATAGGGCAAATAATTCCTTTTGATACCATATTTGTGGCAATGGTACCAATAACTCAAGGCTATCTTTTTCCTTCTGCGAAAAAGGGGACCTAGGCGAATAATTTAAAGCAGATAATTAATACTTTGGAAGGTAAAATTATGTCAGATGAATCCCAACAACTTTGTTGTAACTTTAACTTTGCAGTGAAAAATGGGGGTATGTAGTCATAGTTTTTTATCTCACTGAAGAAAAACTATTTGGAAACATCTCACTCTCTTAATTGCATATTGTTTTGGTATATTCTATAGTGCAAAAAGGGTTTTAAAATTAGGTTGCTTCCAGTTACTCATCTTGTAAGCCTGAAGTCTTTATGTAGTTTTGCAGCAGTGAAATACCATTTCATTCCAAGGCTGTAAAGAGAATTGCTTCCTTCACTGTTGTTCAGGCAGGACCTCCAAGCAAAAGGGAGAAGAGATCCTGCTGGGGGCTGCACTGGCTGTGCCTGAGGTCAGAGGAGGGCAAAGTGAGTGGCTGCAGCTCATGTGGACACAGTGTTTGCTCCAACTGAGTTTGTGCCTGGGAGCACAGGAGCCACAGCCTGCGCTCAGGACGGACACAGCTCTGGCAGTGTGTCCTTGCCATTCAAACCTGTTATTCAGCCTGCCCAGTGCCAGGCCTGTCCTTACTCATGAAGGAAAATTATGCCAGTGAAAGCAATTATTTTTGATATAGAAAAACGTCAGAAGGGGCTCGGATAAGATTAGAAAAACAATTTCCTTTGCTGACCAAACACAAATTTTAAGCCAGGTCACCAAAGGTGAAATGTCACTACACCAAGTTATGTAGTTTTGACTTCCCAGCTAATCCTTATTTCAAGGTAATGAAACTTAACTGTCAGCTGGAATACCGTGTCCAGCCCCAGTATCTACACCTTCAAAAGGATTTTGAAAAATTGGAAAGCATTCAGGAAACCACTTCAGGAATGCTTTGAGAACTCTTTAATCCAGCAGACAAAGGCATAACAAGATCCAGTATCAGAAAGCTGTGTTTTGAAATATTCAGATTAAAATAAAGGTTATAAGAATTGCATAAGCAGTGAGGGATTTACTACATTATCCATCAGAGCAAACTTTTGAATCTAGACTGGTTTATCTTATTGAAAATATCATCCTTTGCTTAGCTAGAACTATGGATTTGAGTTGAGAATTTCAAGATTTTTAAGATTCCTCTTGGGCCTTGATAAGCAATAAGTCAATGTGAAGTAAGGTACTTACTTTCAAGCATTATGTCTCATGTCTTCTCTACTTAAGCATGCACTTAAAAGTTGGTACAATAGTAGCATACTCAAAAGAAAACCCAAGCCAAGCTTTAGACAAACTTTGATCTTTGGTTATTTTAAACTATGGTCTTTGATTCTTATAGATGGAAAAATACATTGTGGTGGTTTTTGTTGTTTTGTGGGGGGGTATAGTAGAGATGTGAGTTGTGATCCAATCTTAGACATGTTCAAAGTGCTGGGAAGGAGATCATGCTGCAAAGAACAGCAATAGATAACAATTTGCTCTAGGACTCTTTCTTTCCATACTTACTGAAAGTTCACTTGCAAATCATAGACTCATCAGATTTGATCAGTATTTAGAGGCACTCAGCTCTATTTTACTAAAAGAATATACTTCAGATCATTCGTATTTTCTATATTTGACATTGTTATTGCAGTGGTTATCTCATATTGTTTATGTTACCTGACTGGATGAGTGGTCTAACACAGCAAGCACAAATACTTGTACATGTGTCCCATCCACAGTTGTTTCCTTGAGTAAAATTTCATTACTTAATCAGAATATGAAAAATTGCATAAGCAAAACTTAAATTATTTCACGTCCTCAAAATATTTTCTGAGTTCTTTGCACCAATGTGATGAACTTTCAGATGAAAGTGGACTGATACATCAGAGACTTCTGATTCCCCTTCTCTTTAACACATCATTTTTCTGGGTGCTATGCTGCATCTTTTACCGATTGCTTTTCCAGCTCTTTGTATGTAATTTTGTAGCTGTCAAAACCTTCTGTCACCAGAGCTTTCTTATATTTTTCCTTATGTCTGTTTTCTTCCCATCCTGACCACTCCAATTCCAGATTATTCCATTCCCACGGGCCCTAGATTTAGAAAAGTATGCAAATTGTGAAAATTAGAAGGCATATGTGCAAGTCCCCTTGCTATAGCTACACTATGGAGTTTTGCTCACCTGAAGTCCATTTTTCCACTGCAGATGTCCAGGGCACCTGAATGAAGCATATGGTACTTTATGACATGAAGTAATATTCTCACTATGTGTACCCAGAGCACTTCAGGAGCAGCAGAAGTTCTAACTTTTATCTCTGAATCTTTTTGAATTTCCTCATAGTTAGAGGGAATAGCACTAAGCCTGCCCCATTACATAAGATTTAGTCAGACAGTGATGGTATTGAAAGCAGACCTATAGACATGCTTATTTATTTAGAAGTTTGTTTGTTTACTTCTAATTATGTAAGTTGGCTTGCTAGGAGCAACATACACCTCCCTTTTCAACTAAAGGATTCATGAGGTTGTTAAATGAAAGTAAAGATCTAGGACTAGAACAAAAATAACTATGGGGTGCATTGCCTTCTGGTTTCTAGAGTGATTTAAGCTCATTGGCCTGTGAATTTCTCCTTATTTCTACCCAGGCTTGCCATCATATATAGAAAAGTGGATTATTCAGATCTTAAATAGCATGGCATGAAAAGAGATATAAGTATGCATGGTAGTACTGTCATTTTTAACTTGATGAAGACCCTTAAGTACTTCACAGCTGGAAGCTTTATAAATACTTGGTTGTAATCAAATACATCATTTAGAGAAAGTGCAGTGCTTGGAAAACCACATGCAGTGTCAAGCACTCATGACAACTGCTGCAGAACCTGTAAAATAATAAACATACCTGCACTGCCTGGACTGCTCTGTGTTCTCTATGGATGAGCCCCTTCTGGTCCCAACATAAATTAAAATAGATAGCATATTTCATCTCTTATTGATATCAAAATGGATAAGCATTTATGTGAACAGTAAGACATTTCACTATCAAATCTTATTATCAAATTAAATAATTACTAAGTGCTAGGTATAGATACCACAAGCACCCTACACTTTGATGTCTATTGTTCTGGTAATAATCCTAGTCCATCACTAAGAAAATAAATGGAACCATAGAATATCATGAGTTGGAAGGGACCCAAAAGCATTACTGAGTCCAGCTCCTGGCCCTGCACAGGACACCCCAAGGGTCACACCATGTGCCTGAGAGTTTTGTCCGAACATTTGTTGAACTCTCAGGCTGATGCTGTGATCACTTCCCTGAGAAGCCTGTTCCAGTGTCCGGCCACCCTCTGGATAAAGAACCTTTTCCTAATAGCTAATCCAAACCTCCCTTGGCACAACTTCATATCCTTCCCTTGTGTTCTGTCCCTGGGCACCAGAGGGAAGAGATGGGTGCTTGCCCCTCAGCCTCCCCTTGCAAGGAAGCTGTGGACTGCTATGGACTGCAAAAGACCACAAACTCCCTCAATAGTTTTCTTGAATTTTTTTTTTTTTGTAGTTCTGCTCTTTTATCAGCTTGAACCTGACACTGTATTTTTGTGGTAAAGGACATAGTCAGCTCAAATCCAAGAAATTCCTAGCCTCTTCAAGAAGAGGAAAAGACAAATCTTTATTTAATTTTTCCTTAAATCCACTCTCTTTAAATATTATCTCTTTACATACATAATTTTTATTGCATAACACACAGTACTTGGGATCGTGTTTTATTTAAAAGAAGACTTCATAGTGAATCTACCCACAGCTGATAAAGATCTCTTAATAACTAACAAAAAATAAAGAAGGAACTGAAGGAATTAAGAAACAATGTGCTTTATTTGTTACTGCACATATATCTCTCAGAGTTTAGCTGGATAATTTAGTCAGAAGTGGAGAGACATTATTGTGTGACATTAGAAGCAAAGAGAAAGAAAGAATTCCATCACTTACATAGAGTTGATGAATGAAGTATTAACTGTGCATAAATTGTATAAAACTGACCAGGTAAATTAACAAAACTTGGCAAAAATAATTCCATTCATAGTCAAACTGTACAATTAAAACAAGCTGATGCCATTCAAACTGGTACATTTCACTTAAAATACACATAAATATTCCTAGATTTCTAGCAAATAAAAGATTCCACTTGTTTTGGCCAAATCTCAGTCCTCATTCTGTTTCATGCAACACAAGTGAATAGGTTTATAGTGATACAATCTTTTTGTTGTTATTCAGTTTTCATGGTCTCTGATCACATCTATTTATTTCCTATTATGAAAAAAGGCTCTTAAGAAAACTATTTAGAATCATAAAATGTAAAGGGTTGGAAGGGACTCTAAATATCATCCAGTCCCAGCCTCACCTGCTGTGGCCAGGGACAGCTTTCACTAGACTAGGTTGCCCAAGGTCTTGTCCAATCTGGTCTTAAACACTTGCCAAAGCTGGGGCATCCACAATCTTCCTGGGCAACCTATTCTAGTATCTTACCACTCTCACTATAAAGAATTTCTTCCTAAAAGCTAACCTTTTTATTTTGTTTGCAACCATTACTCCTTTTCTATCACTGCAGTTCCTGACGAAGAGTCCCTCGACAGTTTCCCATAGGCCCCCTTCAGACACTGGAAAGTTGCTGTGAGGTCTCACATGACCTTCTTTTCTCCAGGATGAACAGGCCCAACTCTCTCATCCACCTTTTCAGGGAACTTGCTCCAGTCCACTGAAAAACTTCATGGCCCTCCTTTGGACCTGCTCCAACTGTTCCATGTCCTTATGCTGGGGACACCAGAACTGAACACAATACTCCATGTGGGGTGTCACAAGAGCAAAGTCGAATGGAAAATCCCCTCCATCAACCTGTTGACCAGACTCCTTAGGATGCAACCCAGGATTCCATTGGAGAATCTTTCTGGGTTGCCAGTGCACATTGCGGACTTATGTTGAGTTTTTCATCAACCATCACCCCCAAGTCCTTCTCCACAGGGCTGCTCTCAGTTACTTTTCTGCCCAGCCTGGAGGTATGCCTGGGATTGCTCTGACCCAGGTAGGTGTAGGACCTTGCACTTTGCTTCGTTGAACTCAATGAGTTTTGCATCAGCCCATCTCTCAAGTGTGTCAAGGTCTCTCTGGAGGGCATCCCTTCCCTCCAGCATGTCGAGTGCCACTCAGTGACACCACTCAGCCTGGTGCATCAGTGATATTGCTGAGGGTGCACCCAATCCCACTGCCCATGTCGCCAGCAAAGATGTCCCATAAAGGGATCTAGACTAGGCATTATGTTTTCAGGAGCTTGCAGAGACAGCCATATGTGGCAAACGTTATAATATAAGATATTCTGTACTCTGTCACCTCATCATCTAATTCAGAAGCAGCTTAGTATTATTTCTTCATAGCAATTAGCTGACATGCTCATAATAGATTTGAAATATTGAAGAGGATACTGTCTTTTGTTTGAACTGATGGTTTCAGTTAAATGCTTGTGTATTTCCCAAAACATCCAGTGCCAATCACTATCAGTGAGATATATTTAGGTTTAATTAAAATATCAAACTCAATTGTGCCATGTGATATTAATATAACAAGGGATATTAACTTCTGCCCTGTGTGATGCACATATTAAATTGTTATCACATGTATCCCATCCTCAAAATATCCCTGGCAGGATTCTTGTCACTTAAAATCTGCCCTGCTGTCAGAAGGAACCACCCATCATTTTATTTGTTTGATTGGAGCATCTTCTGCTGCTTGGGGTGGGAGTAGGCTCTGTTTGCTCTGGGGAACTGAAACATCTTCCACAACCTGCTTCCTCTGTTGTAGTGAGGAACAAAGTGCTTGTTAAGTTCAAAGGAGACATGTCCTCAGTCATGGACAGCAAGGGGCTGCTTCAAGAGCAGCACCAGGGGAAAGCCTGAAGTACACAGAGCAAAGGAGATGGAGTATTCCTTATAAAGTGTAACAGTGACAGCAGGCTGAGACTTGTCCCTTCCTCTTCTTCATAGCTGCTGTGACATGAGATCCACAAACAAGGACAATATGTTGCTTTTTTGAATTTCTTCTCCTTTGCAACACGATGCAACTAATTAGGGTTCTTTCATCTCAGGGAAGTTCAGAATGATTTTTCCTCTGAAACACTAGAGATTTGAAACACTTCAAAAAGCAAGAAGCTAAAGCAAGAAGCTGGGACATGTTATATGAGGATACAATAGTTACAGCTGGGTTATAGACCAGATTTTGAGAGGAAAACCACCAGGAGATGAAGAACTAAAGTGGAGCAAGGATATACTAGCTGATGCAGCTGGAGAGAAACTCTACGCAAATTCTGAAACTTTGAATTTTACTTTTTCTCCCTTTCAAGTTGCATGAACTTGTGCTGTTTGGGAGTAGAGGGAGACATCACACAAAAAGCACCACTTGCAACCACTTGCAAGAATTTCACTCAACACGTTTTCATGAAAGAAATTAACCAGAGACCCTGTTAATTACTCACAGTTCTTGGAAGAAGCTATATTGGCTGCCTTCCTGGTTCCACACATATTGCCTTTGTTAGGCGTTATACAGCAAGTGAATCATACATGACAGGGCTGGTCTGGCTCTAATATTTTGAGGTTATCTGGTCCTATTTAGTGATGTTTCCTTGAGATCCAGATGTCCCCAAAGCCCCTCGTGGCAGAGAAGAAGGAAGAGAAGTCATCTCAAATTGGCTTCTGTTCTCTGATACTCATCTCTCTTCTTTGTTTAGATAATATCACAATCCAACCAGAGAAAATAGGGATGGAGTGGATATTAACTGGTGACTTCATTCATTCACTTCATCGCAGATTTTGGCAGGATTGTCTGCTCTAAAACTAATAGAGCATCATCAAAACAGGGTAAAAGAGTGTCTAAGGTTAATTTAGAGAAGGGGAATGACAGACTTCAGAGAGGTTAACACCATTCTTTTCTTTTAATTGTCACTGAAAGTTGTTACAAGCTAAAGTCCACACTGGTCATAGACTGTATGAAACAGAAAATATAGGATGTGTGTGATGCTTTGGCACAGGAGATCACTAGTTTCATTCTAGATTAGCAGTTTTTGAAGGATTCTGGGTAGCTCAGATTCCTCAAGTTATTTTGGAGAATGGAAAGGTTTTGTAAAGTGTTCAGGACTTTATGAACCACAGCTTTAAAGGTAGTGTTGAGAGGCACTTCATCAGTCAAAGCTGGCATCATCCCCAGGGAAGAAAAAAATTCCAATCAAGGAGAAATTTACTTCAGACCCTGTGTAGACTAATCTTATTTAATCTGGTAAACTGAATTTTTGAGCCTTCTGGAGACTTTTCAAAGGTAGATGTGTGAGGAGCAATTCTTTCCTTCCAGAGAACAAACAAAGGAGAAACAACTTTCAACTACCTGAAAGCCTGAGTGCCTGGAGCACACAGATGGGCTCAGGGCATCTGGATACCTCAAATGAAATTTTGATGGGAATGAAGTGAAAGAAGCTAAAGAAAGGTGATAGCACTTTCTTTTCCTTCTAAGGTGTGCACAGAGTAATTTATATTTGAAGTCAGGACCAGGCAATACTAAGAATGTTTCATTCACAATGACTGAAATACAGAGATGGCATTTTTGCCAGGAATACATTTATCCATGTTAATGAAGTTCTTTACTGAGGGCTGTATGAAGTATTTACTCATGTTCTGGGATGGGATGTTGCCCTGTCTAGGTAGAGACATATTTTAGAGTTGTTTTTCACATAGCAAAGATAAAGTACTGAAAAAAACAGGATCAAAATTACCGCTGCTTAGAGTGCTTTCCTGGCTTGAATCCACAATGTTAGAAAGAACTCCAAACTAAAAAACAGGTGCACTATGTCCAAAGGCATTTAGGTGCCTAATTGTCTGTGAAAACAGTACGAGCCGTTGAAGATCTTGACAAGTGTGATTTATCTTACAGGGACGCCACATTCTCCTGCATTCTTGCATCTTCTCCTAAGCCACGACCCAACATTGCCCGTACGACCTATCCCACCGGCGGCTGAATTATCGTGCAGATAAGCTGTGTGCCAAATGTTCTGCGTCAACAGTGGGATATCATGTTTTGTAACTCCCATTCAGAAAGGTGGCTTTGAACGGAAGTTATTAAGGAGCCACAAGTGGAATACTTGTGCTAAGTGAGTGTAGTTGGGGCGGGTCCAGCTACTGAAACTGAAGAAACTCAAGACCAGGAGTCAGTCACCAAGGACAGACCAGCCCAAGGCCCCAGATGGAAACACACCCAGGAAAACTGAGACATCAGGGGTAGCTCAAACCAAAGAGCAAATCAAGAGCAAGGTCAAGAAATCAAAGTGCTTGCACAGAATGTTGTGGATAAACATGAGCTAGGACTAGAATAAGACAATGCAGGTTAGTTGAGAGGCAGGAACCATGAAGAAACAGGGGTATTTGTAAGGCAGTGAAATCAGTTTGTGGGACTGTACTTGAATCAGAAACATTTGGCATCCCTTGGACAGTCAGGAGTCTCAGGACACCAATCTCCCAGGAGGGCATTGAGCCAGCTCCTGCCTGCAGAGCTTGGCCACTTACTCAGGGCCTAAGAGAGGAGGATATGTGTGTAACCTGACACAAATGATCAGTTTGTTCATTCAGTGCAGATATGTCAATTCACAAACAGGAATGATTCATAAAACCACCAATCAGGACCACCAGATCTCCCAGGTTTCTTCTTTTCTGATTTATGTAACTGTGGATTGTGTCTCTGGACAGAAATGAGGTTGGGGTATGTGACAGTACCATCTCTCCAGCCTCCTTTGGCTCTGGGGCTGTGCTACAGCCCCTCGTGCTTTGCAGGCACTCCTGCCAGATGTGCTCACAGATCAAGACGAGCTCTGAGTTCAGGGCTGCAAAGCAGAACAGTTTCTGTAGTGGTGATGACAAAGATACAGTCCTTGCTGTGAAGGAGATGGGCACCAGTTGTTTGTGTTTTGTCTCAGTGTGAGACAAAAGACACAGATTACAGTCATTCCTGAAGTGTGGCCACATCAGAAGTGCAATATAGTCATTAAATCTGTAGATTAAAAGTAGGTATAGGCTTCAACATCTTGCTGAATTAATGGCTCTGTAATTGCCAGGGGACATTAAAAGGTTAGTCTATTAGTTTAAGTACAGCATACAATAGAAGTCAGGCACTCACAGTAGAGGAAAGATGCAGCAATATCAATACAAATGTGCTTTACAGTGATACTGTTGAATAAATGCTTTCTGCAGAATATAACTATTTCAATTTTTAAAATCAAAACAAAAACTGCATAACTATTTTTAATAGCATAAAATTCTAGTTGTAGACCACACCAAAGAATAAATATGATGTGTATTTTCCATGTCAGATCAAGACCCTTTGCAGTTCTCACTAACCAATCTGTAAAAAAAAAAAAAGAAAAAAAGTTGTTTATAATCCAAAATGTCTCAGTTTGCTTACTACTATATATGTGAAAGAAATATGTGTGAAAAACAACCACTGATCAAACAGAAAATGAAACTTTTTTGGTTTAAAAATAAACCCCATAATGAGAAAATAAAAATTATTTATGAAGTCAAACGACTTTTAAATCTTTAAATTCCCCACATACCTTCTAGGATTATAGTAACCTGTGGAAGGTCATTATAGTTATAAGGGAAAAGATTAAATAAGCACTTAAGCAGACATAAATAAAACAGACAGGTTAAAAGCTATTAAATTGAACAAGACTAGAGGGAAACTTATCAGTGCTGTAAAGGAATCCAAACACAGAAGGAAACAAACACAATGTTGAAAATAGCTAATGGGAAGTAGCAACTCTGCAAGTACAAAATCTAAAGTCCCAAGTCATCTATACCAAAGAAAGTTGGTCCATAAGGAGGAGTATGATGAATATATTACATGAAAACTTCTGTAATGAGTTCAGAGCTTTTCCCCCCAAATAACATATAGCAGGATATAGAATTTGTGTTAAAATTATAAGCCAATATGATTGAAAACTAGTAACTAGAAGGAAGCCTAAGAGAACAGCCTGCTATGATGTTTGCTTCAGCCAATGCTCAGCTGGAAGGCCATACCCCTTCGTCTGACACAAATACCTGTCTGCTGAGGGAGAAAAACAGGAGGCTGAAAAGAGGCCTTGAAAATGGAGTCTGCATTCTTCCCAGAAAAAAAGTCAGAGTGAAGACAGGCAACACCTTCTGACTTAGGAAATACTGAAAAACAGCATACGTATATATATATGTATACATATACATATATATATATGTTTTTTTTTTGTTTAAAAATAAACCCCATAATGAGAAAATAAAAATTATTTATGAAGTCAAACGACTATATATATATATATATATATATATATGTCAGCCAGTCATTTGGATCAGGAGCATGCAGGGAGAGATATGCCTGTGACAGAGGTGTTGGGCCAGGGGGTGATGGAGGTGCAGTGGCTGCTGTGTCTCTTGGGCCATGGATGGAAATGTAGCTTGGTCTCTAAACCAGCAATTTCATTTCTCTAGGGAAAAATAAATCTCTAGGGAAAAATAAATAAAACATGTGAAAGAAAAACATATAATAAAAAGGAAACAGGATATTTCAATTATTCTTAGGGGGTAACTAAAGTTCCAGAGTTGTAGCTTCATTGAATTCACTGATGGATGTTTTTGCTAATAAAGCTTTTAAAAAGAGGGATGGATTATACTCCGAGTATGGATATTTCTAAATATGTCTGGGTTTATATATTTCTCAATATTTCTATTTTTATTTTTCTGACTTTTGCCTGTACAAAATATAAACAAAACCATTCTTAACTAGTTCTGTATGCTCAAAGAGACAAAAGTATGCACGCTTTATAGGGAATGAAAAATAACATACCGTTTTGTAGGGGAAAAAAAATTAAATACAGAATCATTTAAAAATGTTATGGACGTCACCATTAAAAAATGTACATACTGGTGTCATGCAAAGGTATCTCTGCAATGCCATTCTCTGTTTCAAATGCTTCAATTTGCCAAATTTGGATAAATATTGACTTTTAGTGGCATCTGATGTACCAACAGGCATAGATGCTGCTTAATTCAATAGCATCACTTAAATGCAGGTCATTGAATTAATTAAGAGTGCATCTGTTAGAACTCATAATTTTGTTCTCCCTAATTTTAATAAGCAATTTTGCCAGCATGCTTACTGGACATATTACAACATCTTCCTGCACTGAGAAAACCCACAGGACGTATTTATCTGGTTCAACTGTATATTGTTTAAACAGAAGGTCAAACCAAAGGCTTGCCATTTTGCTCATAAGACAGGTCTAAGATTTGCCTTAAGATTACGTCTGCAGGAGGGAGAATACTTTTCCACCGGTCACTTAAGTCATCCTGGGCAAAAGGAATAGCAACACCAAAGATGCACCAAGGAATGACAACCACAGGCGCTGAGTGAATAACCTGCGATTCAGGACGAGGAGGCATCCCGATTCTATTTTCTGTGCATGCCAAGATTTGACGTGTAGTTAACTCAGCTGGGGCTAGCCCAAATAGAGTAAGAAAAGCAAACTCAACTCAGGCAAAGAATGCTTTGTCCTACCTCAGATTTAGCCCTCAGGTGATCAAGCACTGCATGCTTTTAATTTTACCGACTAGGGATATTTTTTTAAATGTTCAGAGAACAAACGTGTCTGAATATTGAGCATGACAGAAAATGTCACGAATGCTTAAAGCTGCGGCTCCTTCATCTCACGGAGGAAGATGCGAAGGGAAGGAGGGTGTTTTGTCAGACCCGGGGTGAGAATGTCCCTACATAAACAAAGGGCCCGGGATTGGACGTCGTTTTAGGGAAGGGGGGGCCTAGGGGGGAGCGGGAGGGTGTGCGGGGGAAAGAG